>JABFPV010000073.1:0-12798 GCA_022817185.1 Oxyscelio sp. ZL-2020 | reverse complement strand
AATACGCAACCGATTTGTATTTTGTAGCGAGACGGTCGTTTTCCGCCTTTGACAGGGGTTCGGCCGTTCTTATCGCAAAGGCTGCTTTCATTTCTGCTGCAGAATGTGAGGCAGGATGATTGCAGTTCATGTGTAACATAATTATAAATATTAAATGGATTTGTAAATAATTTTGATATCTTATTATATATATTTAATAAAAACTGAATTCTAATTTGAATTCTTATAATTAATTCTCATTTTTAATGTAGAAAAATAAATAAATAATTATTATTGCATATTTTAGCACTAATTTTAGGCATTGCAACTTCGGCACTTTTTTTTGCAACTTAGGCACACAAATTATTTTTTTTAATTTCAATAAATTTCATCCTGTTTTTCAATATAAGATTTTATTTTAAACATTTATAAAGCATTCTTTTTTGTTGCCTATTTCTTTCAAAATTTTTAAAAATGTAAATAATTATTTATTTATTATTAATTATTTCTACTTTAAAAATGACAAATAATTATAAGAATGCAAATTAGAATTTAGTTTTTATTAAATATATAAAATAAAATATCAACAATATTTACAAATCCATTTAATATTTATACATAATTATTATTTCTTATAAATTATTTATTATTTATTTTCCTCAACAATAATTTTGTTGTATTTATCAGTGAAATTGTTTAAACTTAGGCACTTATATTTATTATTACTCTTTTCTTTAATACAAATATATTGTTACATTATAATTTTTTACTTCAATTAACTTCATCCTGATTTTATTATAAGATTATATTTTAAACATTTATAAAGCTGCCTATTTCTGTTATAATTTATAAAAATGCAAATAATTATTATTTATTTGTTTGTCTACTTTAAAAATGAGAATTAATTATAAGAATGCAAATTAGAATTTAGTTTTTATTAATTGCATAAACATATCAAAATTATTTACAAATCCATTTAATATTTATAATTAATTATTGTTTTTTATAATTTATTTATTATTTTCCTGAACATTAATTTTGTTGTATTTATCAGTAAAATTGTTTAAACTTAGGCACTTATATTTATTATTACTTTTTTCTTTAATAGAAATATATTGTTACTTTATAATTTTTGACTTCAATTAATTTCATCCTGATTTTATTATAAGATTTTATTTTAAACATTTATAAAGCATTCTTTTTTGTTGCCTATTTATGTCATAATTTATAAAAATGCAAGTAATAATTATTTATTTATTTTTCTACTTTAAAAATGAGAATTAATTATAAGAATGCAAATTATAATTCAGTTTTTATTAATTACATAAAATGTGAAAATTATTTCAAAATGTATTTAATATTTATAATTAATTATTATTTCTTATAATTTATTTATTTTCCTGAATATTAATTTTGTTGTATTTATTTATTTGTCTACTTTAAAAATGAGAATTAATTATAAGAATGACAATTAGAATTAAGTTTTTATTAAATATATAAAATAAAATATCAAAATTATTTACAAATGTATTTCATATTAATAATTAATTATTATTTCTTAAAATTTGTTTATTATTTATTTCCTATTAAATACAATATAAGTGTATAGGCACTTATATTTATTATTACTGTTTTCTTTGATTTAATTGATTTTCTTTGATGTTATTTTATTTTTTTAATTTCAATTAATTTCATCCTGATTTTATTATAAGATTTTATTTTAAACATTTATAAAGCTGCCTATTTCTGTTATAATTTATAAAAATGCAAATAATAATTATTTATTTATTTGTCTAGTTTAAAAATGAGAATTAATTGTAAGAATTCAAATTAGAATTCAGTTTTTATTAAATATATAAAATAAAATATCAAAAATATTTACAAATCCATTTAATATTTATAATTAATTAGTATTTCTTATAATTTATTTATTAATTACTCTCTTGAACATTAATTTTGTTTTTTTATCAGTAAAATTGTTTAAACTTAGGCACTTATATTTATTATTACTGTTTTCTTTAATACAAATATATTGTTATTTTATTTTTTTAAATTTCAATTAATTTCATCCTGATTTAATTATAAGATTTTATTTTAAACATTTATAAAGCTGCCTATTTCTGTCATAATTTATAAAAATGCAAATAATAATAATTTATTTATTTTTCTAGTTTAAAAATGAGAATTAATTATAAGAATGCAAATTAGAATTTAGTTTTTGTTAAATACATAAAATAAAATATCAAAGTTATTTACAAATGCATTCAATATTTATAATTAATTATTATTTCTCATAATTTATATATTATATATTTATTATTAGTTGTATTATTTATTACTTGTAATATTACAATTTCTTTTTCAACAAATATTGGTTATACTTATATGCTACAATTTAAATGCACCTCTCTTTATCCTAACCTACATTACTTATTATATGTCATTTTAAGCTTGAATCCGAGGTTGCTTTCGACAGCTCTCTGAGCATGCACAGAATGCACAGAATCCATAAAAGTAACGTAACTTCGATGAGTTACGTTCGATTTATAGACTCTGTGCATGCACGCGTGCATGCACAAAGAGCTGTCGAAAGCAACCCGATTTTCAATAACTTGCTCAATTTGCTAGTCATCTATAATACCAACCGAAATTTTTCTAACTAGCAAATCTAGGAACGGCGATTCAAAGGGACTGGGTGTACATTGAGAAATAAATTGTAGTAAAAATTAACATGTTTTATATTAACCAGGCAACACGACTGTAAATATATAAATTTGAACATGCATCATGCTAAAATTGAGCACCAAAGTGTTACTTTTTGATACTTTCATATTAAATATCATGACTTTTGTGCCAACTTTTATCGATGCTAAAAAAATAGATTTTATTCTTTTCTTATCATTTTCATTATTACGATTAAGAAACAGATGAAATTTCAAATCGGAGTTATTTTTCTTCGAATTTCGACAACCTAGGACGCAACATATTCGCGCACCTCGCTTTTTTAAAATTATTTTTACCGTTTACTCTTATTATAATTACTAAATCTTGTGCAATTTTAACAACTTTACAGTTGTTTCTTATATGTAAACAGTAATCATGTCAGCTCAAAAGTTGCGATAGGAGCCGAGATATGGAAATAGCCTATAGTGTTCGACAGAATAATATGCAAGTATATTAAAAAAAAACAATTTATTTGGAAAAAATGACTCTGTCCCTAGTAAAATGAAAGATATATTAATATATTAATAATACATTGACAGTATATCTGGAATATATTCTCGGTTAATTATCAATATATTCAAAATAAAATGAAAATATCTACAATTTTGGAAATATATTCATAAGATATTCGCAATATATTAATAATGTATTAAGAATATATTGATAAAGTATTAAAAATATATTGACAATATATTTTTATTATATTTTGATCGTAATATATCTAACTCAGTCTAAAATATGTTTTTAAAAAAGACAGTGTACTCTAAAATTACTCGGAGCAAATATCAATTCACGTGCTATAAGAGCACGTGAAAAATTTAATCAAAGTTTGACATATCGAAAATGTTCAAATTTTGATCAAATATTCGGATACTGCGTTACTCAAAGTTTGATAAAATCAAAGAACTGAGATATATGATCAAATTGTTTTGTACTTTTAGGGTCAGGTTAGGTTGGATCTTCTTTTACAGATGTAGGCAAATCTTTAAAGACAAAGTTCATAAAACGAAGTATAGAAAATCGATCACTAATACCCTGAGCATAATACAGGCGTAATATAAAATATAGTTCCATTCGCAATCAATTAGCGATCGATTTTCTATACTTTGCTTCGTTAATATGTAATGACTTCCGTTTTATGAACTTAGTCTTTGGAGACTTTGACCTCCACCCTCTGTTTTAAATGCTTTGGAATCATTGAAATTAATGAAAAACTAAATATAATAATATAAAACAAATAACTAAGAAGGTCAAAAAGGCATACAAATATGTGCGAACAAAAAATAAATTATTTTTTGACATTTTTAGTATGTTGTTATCAGTCACTTCGATTTGACAATAATTGACCAATTTACTAATTCAAAAATTGGGTGAAAATTGAGCAATTATTGAGTCGCCACTTTGGGGAATTATTGACCCATTGTAACGATCGGGATGTGTTTACAGGAATGTACACATTAGTTTCGAGTCCCCATTTTTCTAAATTTAAGGTAATAACGACATAAAATCAAAGTACACTAACTTCGAGTTACACTAGAATTAATATTTCACCTTAAGAGGATTTCTCCGTCATTTTTTAATACTTCCCCAGTCAGAAAAGTATGCAATAACATAAGTTTGCCCAAAAATGGCACAAATATGCTACAATTGCCTATATGATATAGCATTCATTGAATTTATAAAATTAAATGCTGTAATAATTGCAAAATTTTTCTGACAGGGTCCCTAACGAAATGGTGTTTTTTAAATTTAAATATCTATATATGGATTTGATTTTAGACTTCAACTTGATTTTAGATTATGAATGTTATTTTGGATTTGGATTATGAACGAAAATTTGGATTCGGATTTTGAATGAAATTTCTGATTTGGAATTGAAATTGTATAAGTATTTCATAGTAGATGAATCTGACTTGAATTTAATTGTGAAATTGGATTTTGGATCTGGATTTGATTTTGGATTTGAATTGGTATTTTGATTGACATATTGAAATCTATTTCTGATTTGGGTTTCGAATAAAATTTTGTATTTTGATTTGATTCTGGATTCGGATTTTGAATTAAATTTTAAATTTTGGATTTCGATTTTAGATCTGGATTTGATTTTGCTTTTCAATTTGGATTTGACATGAAAATTTGTATTGAGAATTTTAAATGAGTTTTCGATCTGGATTTAATTTTAGATGTCTATTTGACTTTGGATTTTGAAATTTATATTTGATTTCATTTTTAAATATAATTTTGATTGTTTTACATCTTTTGAGAAAAAATGTAAAACAATTTTTTACATAGCAAATTTTAGTTGTTTACACCTTTTTTATTTATTCTGTATCTCATCATAAATTTAGATACATCAATATATTCTACCACGAATTCTCTATAATAAGTTGTCAGCAATTTCAAAAATAATATTTTATATTAACTTAAATTTAAAAGACACTAATTCATTACGGAAGTTTACATAAATAACTGAGAAATCCTTTTAAGACCAAGTATAAAGCGTGTGTAGATCTCTGCATTTCCATTTTTAGTGACTTTTAATGCAATACAACTTTTAATTATTTTATTTCATAAAGACCAGAGCGGAATTCTGTAACACTGAGACAATATTCTTAAATGTGAAGATATACGTTTTAAATACAAATAACGAAATATTTAGAAAACTCGTTTTACTTTTTCCAAATCCGAAATTAAATCCAAAATTCCATTCAAAATCCAAATACAAAATTTTATTTAAAATTCAAATCAAATCCAAAGTTCAAAGTTTTATTCAAAATTTGAATTCAAAAACAAATCGAAATCCTAAATTTGACTCAAAATCAGAATCTGAAATAAAGGTAAATATGCATATTAGCGTCCCACGTACAAAATGAAGTGAGACACATGATTTCCTTAATGTTTTCGCGTGCTGAATACGATGCTGTTAACCAAAATTGGCGCTCGCCCCCAATTGAAGTTGTTTGAGAAAAAGTCCCCCAAAAACACTAAAAATGGACCAAACACATTTTTTCTTACGTATTTCGACGTCCTGAATCCGAATCCGGTCATAAAAAATGTTGCTCTCTAATAGTTTTACAGACAATCACACTTAATAGGTCAAAACGACGTTCGTGCGTGCATTCGTGCGTCCGTGCGTATGTCCGTGAGTGCGTGCGTGCATGCGTACGTGAGTGCATACGTGAGTGCGTTCGTGCGTAATGTGATATACCAACTGTAGCAATTTAAATGTGAATTCAATAGTGGCGCTAAATACTGCTACGTCCTATATTTATTTACAATGTTAGATAATAATTAAGCCCAAACTCGGGGGCAAAGTATTGGTCCGCACTCAAGTATGGTTTAGGTGTGTGTGTATCGTATTATTATTTATTTTGTTAATATTAGATATGTCCAAATGTATACTCCCTAATAGCACAAGATATCCTGGCGATATCACATTCGGATGAAAATATTCCAGGAATATCTTATGGATATTACTTTCAGATATGTCAATATCCCTGGGATATTCAAAGATAATCTGTGACATACGTGAGATATTATCAGTATATCGAAATGTCCACGTATTTTTATATTCTGTGGATATCATTTTCGATCTACCTCATTCTTATGATTGCCTAATAATATATAGAAATATGAAAGCCATTATAGGGCAGTGGTCAGCGCATTTGACTTCTAAGTGGGAGAACACAAGTTCGAATACGAGCAAGGAACTTTTTTAAAGCAAAATTAATTTAATTTTAATTTTTTGAATTAAATTAAAAATAAAATTAAAAATCATAAAATGATATTTGTGGGATATCACAGGGATGCCTTCACCAAATAGAAAAATGATATCTCTGAAATATGAATAAGATATTACAGGTAGATCGAAAATGATATCCACAGGATATAAAAAAACGCGGACATTTCGATATGCTGACAATATCTGAGGTATGTCACAGATCACCTTCGAACATCTCAGGTATATCATGATATCGTAATATTATATCATTTGAATGTCCTGAGGATATCTTGTGCTATTAGGGCTCCGACCCATTCAAACCATGCTTCAGTGCGAACCAATACTTTGCGCCCGAGTTTTGGCTTAATTATCATCTAACATTTTAAATAAATATAGGACGTAGTACCATTTAGCGCCCCTATGATTTCACATTTAAATTGCTACAGTTGGTTCATCACATTACGCACGCACGCACGCACTTCACGGACGGACGGACGCACAGACGCACGAACGCATGCACGAACGAACGGCCACACAGACGCACGAACGCACGGACGCACGCACGTCGTTTTGAGCTATTAATTGCGATTATCTGTAAAACTATTAGAGAGCGCCATTTTTTATGACCGGATTCGGATTAAATTCGGCTACAGATTCGGCTACAGTTGGTATATCACATTATGCATTCACACACACTTGAAAGTACGTTTTGCATGTCATTACATGATTTTTGTGTTATTTGCGAATTTTTCCTCAATTATCAGGGGGAAGGAGGGGTGAGCGCAAATTTTGGATAACGCCATCGTATTCAGTACGCGGAAACACTACGGAAAACATGTTTCCCAATTCATTTTCTGCGTGGGACGCTAATATGTAAATTTACCGAAATAAATTGCAAAATCCCTATAAAAATTCCAATACAAATCGAAAATGAAATTCAGATCCAAAATTTAAATCTACAATTAAATGCAGATCATATTCAATTCAAATATTATATCTACAATCGTATGCTTTTACAATATCAAATCCAAATGCTAAGTAAAATCCAAAATTTCATTCTACATTTGTATTTAAAATATAAATCGTTTAATTATAATAATTTGTTTCATTGACAATACAAATCAATTCAGTTTATTTCGATTTTAGCCAATACAATTTAAAATCAAATATAAATTCCAAAATCCTAAACTAAATACAAGTCTAAAATCAAATCCAGATCCAAAACTCATTTCAAATTCCAAATACAAATTTTCATGTCAAATCCAAATCGAAAAGCAAAATTAAATCCAGATCTAAAATCCAAATTCAAAATTTCAAATTTCATTCAAAATCCGCATCCAAAATGTAATCAAATCTAAAATTTGATTCAAAACCTAAATCAGACGTAAATTTCAAAATCTCAATTAAAACCCTGTTGCAAAAGATGATATACATTTCCTATATAGATTTTCCATATAACATTCTAATGCGGGAACTTCATATACATTTATGGCATGCCTTGACCATATGGGCAATCCATATAAAAGTCCATATGAATAACCTATATAGGCAACCCGTATGGACGTATGTACCGTTTGAAAAAAAAAAGTTTAACCATATAAAAATATTCAAATTTGATATAAATTGCAAAATGAAAGTAAAATCTTGTCCCGTGTTTTTTTCTCAGTTCAGAAACGCGGGACAACTTATTGCTTGCAATTCTAGATACAACCTTCTCATTTGTTATTGAATGTATATAAAAAAGTGACAAAATCGTTATCTGTTAAAATTTCCAGACGATTCCGAATTAAAAGAATGTATTCGGAATTGCACGTAATTGTGAAACATAAATTTCTAGATATCTCCAGATCCTCCAGATAAAAACATGTTAATATATGTATTTATTCATCCTTCTACCCCAAAAATTTATATTATATATAGGTATAAAATAGACTTTTATTGAACTGAGGACATCTCAGATGATTTATTAGTTAAAACTAGGGGTACTTAAGGCTGCGACAGCAGATGAACGCGTTAACAGTTGCAGTATACTGATACTGAGTTATCAGTATATCTATATGTTTATAAAACCGGTATTATGAAGTCCAAAAATCATATGAAACATATATATTGAGGACATTTCCCTATAACGCGGACGGCCTCGTTATACAATTATATGAAACCACCATTTTGAAGACATGACTTCGAAATAGTGAACTCATATGTAAAATATCACATATATATAAAACAATTATTATGAAGTCCAACGACCATATGAAACATATTTCGAGGACACTGGTCTGTAACGTAACCGGTCTACTTATATAATCATATGAACCCACTATTTTGAAGACATGACTTTAAAATAGTTAACTCATATGTAAATTGTCATATTTACAAACAAATTATTGTGAAGTCCAAAAATCACACGAAACTTACATTTCAACGAAATTTTCTTATAACGCATTTCGCGTCATTATACAATCATATGAAACCATTATTTTGAAGACGTGACTTTCAAATAATTAACTCATATGTAAATTTCATATTTATAAAACAATTATTATGAAGTCAGAAAATCATACGAAACATACATTTCGAAGACATTTTCCTATAACGTATTTGGCTTAGTTATACAATCATGTGAAACCACTATTTTGAAGACATGACTTTAAAATAGTTAACTCATATATAAAATTCATATATAAAACAATTATTATGAAGTCCAAGAATCATAAAAAACCAACATTTCGAGGACATATTCCTATAACGCAGATGACCTCGTTATACAGTCATATGAAACCAGTATTTTGAAGACATGACTTAAAAATAGATAACTCATATGTAAATTTCATATTCATAAAAGAATTATTATGAAACCCAAAAATCGTACGAAACATACATTTCGAAAACATTTTCCTATAAGGTAACCTGCCTGGTTATATAATCATATGAAATCACTATTTTGAAGACATGACTTTAAAATAGTTAACTCATATATAAAATTCATATTTATAAAATAATTATTATGAAGTCCAAAAATCTTACGAAACATACATATCAACGAAATTTTCCTATAACGCATTTGGCGTCATTATACAATCATGTGAAACCACTATTTTGTAGACCTCACTTTAAAATAATTAACTCATATGTAAATTTCATATTTATAAAACAATTATTATGAAGTCAAAAAGTCATACGAAACATACATTTCGAAGACATTTTCCTGTAAAGCAACCTGCCTGGTTATATAATCATATGAAACCACTATTTTGAAGACATGACTTTAAAATTGTTAACTCATATATAAAATTCATAGATAAAACAATTATTATGAAGTCCAAGAATCATATGTAACCAACATTTCGAGGACATATTCCTATAACGTATTTGGCTTCGTTATACAATCATATGAAACCACTATTTTGAAGACATGACTTAAAAATAGATAACTCATATGTAAATTTCATATTCATAAAAGAATTATTATCAAACCCAAAAATCGTACGAAACATACATTTCGAAGACATTTTCCTATAACACACCTATTGAAAATTATTGTTAGAAATCATTAGATCCACATAGAAATGTTAGTAATTCCAGTTTTTTATTACTATTAGACAGTATTAACCGTATCAGTTTGTATCTATAAGTTTAATGGAACGTATAAGGATACACTTAAGAAAATTAATATTTTTTATGTTCATTGAAGGAAATGATAGTTATTGATATGTAATTCCACGTACAAAATTAAATTTTTCAAAATACTTTTAGAAAAAGAGACACTGTTAATGGTATTTAATAGGCTTTACAATTATAACTTTAGTATATTGAAACAACGCTATATGTATTTAATCGTAAATTACATTTTAAAATTAAAACATATATGAAATGCATCATGGAATTTATACGGAAAGGACAAAAACCGCATACAGACTTACAACTACATATAAGGTTAATACATCTATTAGTTTTATAGTATATTGTACAACGAGGGAGTAAAGCGAAGCTTTACTCCCCGAGGTGAATACGATATTTTTCGTCACAAGTGTAAGTAAAATGTCGAGCTTTACTTCCTGACTTTTGAGGGAGAAAAGCGTAAATTTATTCCCTCGAGAGTAAAGTCATCCGCTGAGGGAGTAAAACATCCACTGAGGGAGTAAAGCGAAGCTGTACTCCCGAGGGAATAAATTTGCGCTTTTCTCCCTCAAAAGTCAGGAAGTAAAGCTCGACATTTTACTTGCACTTGTGACGAAAAATATCGTATTCACCTAAAGTAAAGCGAAGCTTTACTCCCTCGTTGTATAATATACTATTAATAACTTTTAAGCTTGTTTTAAGACTATGGTATCCTCACAGTCTAAATAAGATTAATTTCACAATGTTTTTAGAGTATTAAAGCGATCAAAACGTGAGTGAAATAGATCATAGTCTTGCAGCAATAGAATTTTTATATTTTAAATGGCAGAACGGCCATTAAAATAGCGTGTAACCGATACAATTCATAATATTTTAATCGCTTTGCGTATATGAAATAATTTGATCGCTTCAAGGGCATTGAATTTCTACAGTGATCAATTTTCATTTAACCCTCTAGGCCCGGATGTTGCAATATTGCAACATCAATTTTTAAGACTCAAGCAGAAGACATCGCTGTTAAAATTGAAAGTGTTACCGACCGTAGATCTTAAGTTTGATGTTTATAAAACAGATTACAACTTTATCACCCGATTGTGCAACGGTATTCTATTTAAAAATTGAGTATTAGTAAATACCTTTACTAATGCACAACTTAAGAAAAGAATGTAACCATTATCTAAAATTATTTTCGAGCTTTTAAGAAAGGAAGTGTTTATTACTACCTTAAAATCTTGGGAAACCAAAAACTTAAAAACGGGAAACGCGACGGGCTGTGTTGTCACGTCTCGACTGAAACTAGAATCAGAATTGAAACGCGAATGTTGAAACTTACACCAGAATGTTGGAAATATACGCGAAGTTCAAAATAATGTAAAAGAAGAGTGCACGGCCCTTAATATATGATCCCCAACGTGCATTTGGCTGCGAAAGTAACAGGTTTAAGGTTAATATTATGGAGTGTTCGATTTAGCATTTTCGTCGAATTTTTGTCGATTTTAGCATTTGTCGAGTTTTATAGAGAAAGATAGTGATACGTTTTTTTGTATTTTCTATCATTTTTGTGGGAAATACAAAAAAGTGGAAATGTAATGCTAAACAAAACGCCATCAGTACAAACTGAAACAGATGTTTTATGCAGAAATAGCATTTAATTAATAAATGCATGCATGATTATTATTTATCTTATTTGTAAAAGATTCACCACAACAAAATTTGTAAAAAGTTTATTATTTAAAAAGCAATGAAATTAATAAATTAATGCATGATTGTTATTTATCTTATTTGTAAAAGAGTCACCACAAAAAAATTTTGTAAAACGATTGTTTTTTAAATAATAACATTCTTTGTTTATAACTGAGCTGTAATCTCAATATAAACAAATAGCGTTACTATATAAATAATTAACTTTTTACAAAATTGTTTGTGGTGAATCTTTTACAAATAAGATAAATAACAATCATCCATTCGTTCATTAATTTCATTGATTTTTAACCTTCCGGAACTCGCGCCAAAAAAATCACACGAGCACTCGCGCGGTGTACTCAGTGCACAAGTCAGTTTCATCTAAATTTGCTATTAAAATGAATATTTTTGCATGATATTTTCGAAAAATAAAGTACATAACTCAATTTAGATTTTAAATAATTTATTTGCTTATTTATATGATTATAATTAATTATAATTTTTAAAAAATACACATTTACCTAACCTTTAATCAGATTCAAATAATAATAACTTTTTCATACGAAGTATGACAATCTGTATATAAAAATTATTTATAATAACGATAATAATAATTAATTATATAAATATAGGTTATTCTATACTTATGACTGTAACGCATTGAAAAATAAAACAATAGCAATAATTTTAATGGTGCGCGCAATTTTTAATTTACAGTTTATTTTTATATTTGTGATAAAAATGTCGGAATTTATTGTGCAAATGATAGAAAATAAACAAACTGAGGAACACATAAGAGTTTAAAAGTAAAAAAAACAACACATAATAGACTTTTTATTGTCAAAACTAACGCCCGTGCACTCAGTGCACCGCGCGAGTTCCGGAAGGTTAAATGATATAAACTTTTTAGACATATGGCGTTTTCGGTTAGCGTTCCAGTTCATGCGGAACTTGAAATTCCGTTTAAAATTTTATCGAAACTCATGTTCACTTAAATTCCAGAAAAACCTGAACGATTTGATTGGATGCTATTTTTAAACAACCAATCAAATCGTTCAGGTTTTTCTGGA
>JABFPV010000072.1:0-12809 GCA_022817185.1 Oxyscelio sp. ZL-2020 | reverse complement strand
ACAGCTACTGAAAAGAAAACTTCAGAAAATTACAATCTAAAATCATAAAATGTCTATATTCTTTTTAGCTACTTAAAAGAAAACTTAAGAAAATTACAATCTAATATCATAAAATTTCTATATTATTATTTTTAGAATCACAAATTGTAATTTGTGTCTGTTTTGTTTACAAAAAGTCAACAGAAAGACGATAAATTGAAAGATTTTTCCAAGATAGGTTTACGTTGAAACGAAAAATTGTAATTTTTAAGCGATTTTTTTCTCAGTGTAAACGTTCTATAAACTTTCAATGATAAGTTCTCTAAATGTTCAAAAACATTTGTGAAAGAGTTTTTTAAATGTACAAATGTCCGCTCTAAAGGTTTTAAGGACGTTCTAAAAACATTTGTTGAAGGTTTGTTAAACGTTTCAAAAACGTTTGTGGAACGTTTCCTGAACGTTCTTACAACATTCGATAAACGTTTCGTAAACGTTTAAGAAACGTTTAGAAACGTTTGTAGGACGTTCCCTAAACGTTCTTAAAACGTTTAATAAACATTTTGTAAACGTTTAAGAAACGTTTAAGTAATGTTTAATAAAAAAATTTGTCCTAACTTAGAATTGAACTTGCGCCTCAACTTTTGTTCTAGCATCCTTAACCACTCGGCTACGACAACTCTTACAAAGTGATGTTATTAGCTCTCCACCTTCATAAAGTATATAACAAACAAACAAAGGTAAACGTTTTCTAAACGTTTATCGAACGTTGCAAGAACGTTCAGGAAACGTTCCACATACGTTTCTGAAACGTTTAACAAACCTTCAACAAATGTTTTTAGAACTTCCTTAAAACCTTTAGAGCGGAAATTTGTACGTTTAAAAAACTGTTTCGCAAATGTTTTCGAACGTTTAGAGAACTTTTCATAGAAAGCTTATAGAACGTTTATAAGATGTTCTGTTCTGTTGGGGAACATGCTCATGAGAAATTACCTTGGAAATTAGCGTTTTAGAAGTAAAAATCTTTTTATTTGATAAAAACATAAAACTAAAGTAATCATTTCTTAATATTTATTTATGATCGGTAAACGTTTCATTTGTTAAAAGATGATGTATAGTGAACCGATGATTTCTTAATATTCATTGGATGATCCTATGCGTGTTGAGAAACAAGCTTAAATTGGCGCGTTTGCGCTTTATACATAATCAGGAGAATATACTGGTAGCTTATGATTGGTTATCTCTTCTTTAACGCGCATCGGATTATCCGATGTGTCTTGAGAAATCGTAAATTGAATACCCGTTATTTATAGAGGTAACTACACATTTTATTATTTAATAATTGAATCCATTAGCATAACGTTAGCGTTTATAACGTTAACGTATCAAAGAGTAATAGGTCGTTTGTCGGTGTAGCAATTAAATTAATTCCAATATATGGAATGTTGAAATGCATACACAAACACAAAGAAATTAGTTAGATTCTTCACATTTTAGCTCATTTACATAAAATGTACGTAATTTCTGCATACTTGTATGGACATTTCAAAATTACATACTCGTACAATCTGATTATACTTTGAATTTACTATGTTTCCTTTAGGTACACTCCGTCCCGATGAAAGCTATACACCCTAGATGAGCATTGAACATATTTGGTCTATTTAAAATATTACGGTAGCGTTCAATGCTCATCTAGGGAGTATAGCTTTCATTGGGCCTGGGTGTACAAGAACTCCATTTATATTATCATTATTATAACATACATTATTTTAAGTTGAAAATATAGGAAAAGAGATGCTTCCATTGTATGAAAGTAGTCCCATCGCTATACCCTCGACGCCATTGAACATAGAAAAGTTGAATAGTAATACAGTTTATTCAGAAAAATATGAAGAAGAGCCAGTGCCGGAGAGAGTATTTAATGAGCTAAATAATTCCATAAATTCTCCAGAAGTATCAGTGCTGCACAAAAGTATCAACGCAGTATCACAACAAAAGTTAAATTCCAATGAGAAACAGAATAGTTCTGAACCGGAATTGGAAGCAAATATTTTTCAAGAAACAAATGATGGCCGTGTAAGAGAAATTTCTTTTTTAATTATAATTATATTTACATTTAATTTGTTATAGCTTCACAATTCTTTTATATTTACATTGACATTTCTGTCTTAATTATACATATATTTTTATTACACTTGCTTTCGAAGTAGCCTTTCTTGATCTATGCAAATGTTCCTGAAATAAGTAATTTAAGTGTACAGTATAATTTATATCTGTATTCTATTGTCTAACTGGATCAAATATAAACTGTTGACGTAATAAAGTTATATGATACAATAATGTATTGTGCAATAAGTGCTAAAACAGGTTTCAACGATTATGACTTTTTTTACGAACATATGTTTCAAACAATATTTGTAACAAAAAGTCCATGGAAAGTACTTTATTTCATTCCTGTTAAGCATGGAAAGTATAAAGGTCGTTAAAGGGAGGAAATACATGCAATAACATAAAAAACGAGGTTCTTCAGAAATTTTTGTTGGTCGAATGAAACAACATACATTGTCGTGGTTTCTTTAATTGTATCCAGCATACATTTACCTTTATTTATGAATTTTTTTAACGTTTGTATGACCCCTGGGTACCTTGGAGCCAAGCTGGAATGAGGTCGCATCAACCTTACAGGCTCCCCTGTTAAAAAATACTAATAGAAATTGTTCTATTTGTACCTATTAGTCTGTATGTGGTTTTTGTCCACGATTTTAAATTTGGTTTTATTAGTATCTATTTGTTTCTGTATGTATTATATCAGTATCTATTGGTATTTGCAAATAAAATGGTTTCATTTCTAATTTTCTATTTGGATGTAATAGGACATACTAATTAAAATATACTTTTTTGTAACTCTATCAGTATTTGTGCGGTTTTTGTCCATGTTTGTATTTGTATCTATAAGTATCTATAAGTATTTTTTAACAGGGTCGTCTTGCGGGACTCTGGGGACATACAAAATTTGTGTTTGATTTTTCATTCTTGAACTTTATTCGTATATATATATGTTGTTCCATATGAACCTCCAAAACTGCATAAAAAGCGGATATTTTATAATTTTAACTGTAGCTGACAAAAAAGTGTTAATTTTCTTTATTTTTTTTTACTTTAGGCTCTCTCAAAAATTATTGAATGTTAATATTTTCATCATATTAGAGGTTCATTAGAATAAAATTCAATTACCTTTCCAGCACACAAAGTTATAACTTATTTGAATGAAAATTGACCGAGTTATCGCGCCCACAAATGTTAAAAATACCGTTCTGACCAAAACCTGTTTAAAGATTTATGTAAGGTAAACGTATAATTTTTGGAAACTTATGGTGGTTTAGGATTAAACTGCGATTTCGGTGCCGTAGAGGGAAACTCATTCAAGTATTCATTTGAGAAGGTTCCGCCATCTATTGAGAAGAAGCAGTAAACATATTTCAGCTATTGTACCGGCAGCATTTTGTATTACATTCGTAGGGACGCCCTGCCTGTAAGCCAAATGGGCTATTGAGGCGCAGGTAGAAATAAGCTTATATCTCGGTCTATACTTTTTCGATCAGTTAGATATTTGACAGGATAAATCTTGAATGTATAAGTCATTCATTTTAGCAACAAAAATCGAAAAAAAATTTTGTTATATGTATTTCCGCCCTTAATAAATCCTTAGAAATAGATAAAACAACAAATTATTTTGAGTATTTCAACATATTCTCCTTTTACATCAATCAATTTCCTTGATACACTTTTCCTACCGTTTCTCCAACATTATTAAGCCATTCAAAAAGTAGAATTTCTGACGGTCCTTACAGTAGGTATCCGTTTAGGTGATAACTTTCTCATTAGTCGTTAATCGTTTCTCGTCGAATTATTTTTTAAAGTTTAAAAATAAGAAGAAGTCACTGGGGGCCATATCTGATGAATACAAAGGATATTGTAATAATTTGAACTTTAATTCTATAATTTTTTCCATCGAAACTGTGCAGGGGGTCTATTTTTGAAATCATGTGCAAAAAAGACACATGATTTCTGGATGTAACCCTTTTCAATTTCACAGTAGATAAGTGGTTCAGAAACCATGTGTCTTTTTTGCACATGATTTCAGAAATAGACCCCCAGGTGTGGTCCTATATATTATCATAATGGAAGAATATATTTTTCTTTGTTAAATAAGGACGCTGTTTTCTTGATTTATTTGCTCAGCCGGTATAATAACGACGCATAATAATTTCTATTTATCGTTTTCCCATGTTATAAGTTACCGATGTAAATGATTCCATATACATCTTAAAAAGCCGTGGTCATCATATTGTTGGCCGATTTCACCTTCTTCTAAGTCGGGTCGTCTTTAAAAACCCACTGTTTCTGTTGTTCCATTGTTTCTGGAGTGTAGTAATGTATCCGTATTTTCCAACAGTTATGTTTTGACGCAGAAACTCTCAGAATTACGGTAAAAATGCGCCAAACCAGTCTCTGAATCGATTACACGACTGTATTTAATTTCCACTGAGAGCAAATGTGGCACCCAATTTTCCGAAATTTTTTTCACACCCAATTTTTCGTGCAAAATTGAAAACACTGTCGCGTATGATATATCTGATGTCTCATTTATTTAACGCACTTTAATTCGTCGATCACGCAAAACCATATTATGGATTTTAATAATATCGGAGGAAGGCTTCCAGTGGACGTCTCGAAAGGTGTACATCATTTGTGGACGTATAGCCATTTTTAATCTCATTTATCCAATTGTAAACAGTCACAATCACACGGAGAGACCGGCACACCGCTGAGCAATGCGCTGTCACATCAGTGAGCAATGTCGAATGAGACAGAAAATTATAACCTTTGAAAATAAACAAAGACATATCAGAAAATTTTTTAAATTCCTTTGTCTTTGTTTATTTTCAAAGGTTTTTTTTTCCTTTAAAAATTTTAAATTCCTTTGTCTTTGTTTATTTTTGTCTTATTCGACATCGGTCAGTGATGTACGGCGCATTGATCAGCGGTGTGCCGGTCACTCCATGCATAGGAGCAGATGTGCCATGAACTTGATTTAATTCGGCTTCGATCTCTTTTAGCGTTAAACTTTTTAAAGTAACTGTACAGTATTTTATATAATGCAACTTTGTATTATTTATATATATTAAAAATATATAAATATATATAAATAAAAAAAAGTATAAATGTACAACAATGTAGCAGTTTGTTTCTAATAAGTATCTTATCTGTAATTTATAAGCTTTTTTATCGATCAATCATTGTAATTGTTAAAGTTGCTTTCCTTATTATTCATTGTCAATTGTAAACATGTGTTGTTCTTTTCAGTTCTATCTGAGAAATAATTGTTATAAAGATGCAAAAACGTGGAATTTTATTAAGTCTCAAAAAAGTGCCGTTTTTATCAGAAATTTATTAACGATGATGTGGACGAAGGAAGAGCTACTGCATCGATGCCTAGATGCAACAAAAATACGAGACGGAGAAAATAGAAAGGTCTTAACTCCAAAAAAGCTAAATTTATTGATGCGTAAGTACTTAAATACAATTAATTATAAAATGTTCAACGTATTTATTTTTTTACGAAATCGACGAGAAATTTTTCACTTAGAATCTAAGTGAACGATTCCTGAAATGTTTTTGGATGAAAATATTTTATTTCGTATATTTGTAACATAATCTTAATTGTTTGGTTGTTAATTCATTTGCAAAAAATTGTTAAGACTGGTTCGTGTTATCCATTAGACTTAAGTTGCTGATAAAGTATGTTTTATTGATGTTTAAATGGAATCGCTAGCACCGTATAATTGCTACACATTGTTGTGGCATTATTAGCATTTTATTAATAAGTAGTTGTACGATTTTGGTAACCCCACTCTGTGCATCAATTTCGCTTGGAGTTCTACACCAATTTGGTAAAATTCTCTTACAAAAGTACATATAGGCCACGCGTCTTGCTGAGTTAGTGTCACATCTTTTCAACTAAGGGGCGTGGCCTGTATGTGCTTTTGTAAGAGAATTTCATCAAATTGATGTTATAACTCCAAGCGAAATTGATGCGCAGAGTGGAGTACTTAATTTGTTAATATTTTTACTATTATTTCAAAAAGTTCTTTTCTTTCTTAGTATAGCACACTGAAAGAAACATTTTAATCTCTTTAAAAATTTTTAAAGGTTTGGTTCTCGTACCCAAAAAATATAATAATATATGACACAACAAAATATTTGGTTGTGATATCAAAAACTTTTGGATGATAGCACTTTATTTATGAGATCATAATATTTGGATACCGTATCCAAAGTAACTTAATTAACTAGTTGGATGTAAGACCCAAATATTTGGGTACGACACCCAAAGTAAATAGTAAGACTTTGGACGTTAGTTCCATAGTATTCGTTTTCAAACAATATTATGTATCAATAAAGGACAATTCAGTTCACATAAGTGAATCCTTTATTAATATTAAGTATTGTTCGAAAACTAACTTGTCAAAAGACTTTCGATGTTAGTACTACATGTTTGGGTTTTTATTAAATTTTATTAAATTACCTTCAAAGAGTGGTATATACTCTGGCAATCCTATGTCTGCAGGAACTCACTGATTATATTCATTTTATATATAAAATTAATATAAATAACTATTTGTTGACGACAAACTTTCACACTTTAATTTTTTACGCAAAAGTTACGCTTAGTAGCTGATATGATGACATCGTTTCCAAAGATGGCAAAATCTATGGAAAATATAACATCACAGGTCTTTACCAGTCGTTCGACCATTTTAGTAATAATGGATTACTGGTACGAAATACCATTTCAGTATAGTAACTAAACCAACACTCGCGTTAGTCTGGGATCATGCTTTCGGTTCCTCAGCGGTTCCAATGCGTAATTCAGTGTTGACTGGGTATAGTTCACGCCAGCCATCATAAGAGATTCTCACGAAATAGTTAAGTAAACTTATATTTTCATGAAGATGGGTGACAAGCGTTAGGCTGACTCACAGACTGTAAGTTTTGACCGAACAACTGTAACCATTTAGTTTTAACCTGGTGTGACCGACATAACTCGATCCAAAGATTACTTCGAGGGTGGGTGATATGATTCGCGGACAAAAACTGGATAGCCTTGAGCAAGACTGTCGGAATTCTTTCAATTTTGTTTTGAGCCGAAGCGTTTTCAAATAATCAGACAACCAAATCTTTCAAAACCGTTGAAGCACAGAGACAGCGATTAACTCTACTCCAGCTTCCCAAATTTCGCAGAAATATTAGAAGTGATAGTCCTAGCAAATATTATACCTAGAGAGGCTATTGCGAAATAACGGATCGCTCATAATTGACTGAAACCACCTGGCTACCCTGCGAAAAAAAAGTGATAGAAAGTGATAAAAAGTTATTAAGAAAGTTTATTAAAATTAATAAAGTTACTGTGATTTCATGTATATGAATCTTTTTTTTGCTTATTTCTATTTCTACTTAGATATAGACACTGGAATTCTACAGCCATCGAAATAAAAATATGAAATTATTAATAAAATTTTAACATTTAATGCTTTAATATTTTTTTATATCTGCAAGGTGATGGACTCTAAACAACATATAACCTTAAAGTGAACATGTTTAAAAAAGTCATTGACAGTGATGGAAAAATTGTTTAACAAATCTCCGATTTTAAGAAAGCTGATTCAATAGTCGTTCGACTAATCACATTGTATCACTTTTTATCACCTTCTATCACTTTCTTGCAGGGTAATTTTTGGCCAGTACCTTTGACATTCATCCAGTTGTCGGAAAACGTTTATTGAGGAAGACCAGGAGGGCTATTCATTTAACTTTTGAATCGAATTCAAGAGTAAAATGAATAGCTTCCCAGGATGGGCGACAACCCTGTAAACACACTTTGATCAAAATTTGATCAAAGTTTATGCAAATCATTTGATCAAACTTTGCATCATGCGGTGTCCGTAAATTTGCTCAAACTTTGATCAAAGTATTTTTTGTTATTATTCATTTTATAAATGAAATGTTGAAATGTATAGTAATATTCTTTATTAATTATAATATTAATCATCATTTTATTCTAATAAATATAAATATAATAATGATATTATGCGTTAATTTGTTTGTAACCTATATATTCACGTTTCCTTCTTTTATTACCAAATGAGATAGAAAGAGATAAACGATCGCGTTCAATGTTGAATATATTGTAAATGTATTAACTTAATGACAAATTATAATATTATTTCAATTATAAAACACGTTTGACATATAGTATTGCGAAAAATTGTATTTTTTATTTCTAAATAATAAAATATATAAGACTATTTTTCTGTAATTTAATCATTACATATTACTACACCATAAGACTTCAGATTTAAATGAAAACATTTCTTTTTTAAATTAAATATATACAATATTCGCAGTTTAAATAGAATTAAACGATATTCTAACAGATGCATCAAAATAAATGTATTAATTAAATAAATAATACATAAACCATATTATTTCTGAAAATTAATTACTATCAACAATAACAATTTAACATTTTGCTAATATAATTCTTCATAACCTACAAATGTCAGTCAAATTATCTAATCACTTAAACACGGCGGTGTGTTTTCTCTTTCCATCCCATATGATAATAAGGATAGAATTATGTGTAAATAGTTACAAATATAATAATTTATAATGTGTTTATTATATTGATATTTATTAACATAAAATTATTAAAAATCATATTTTTTATTATAATTATTATATACAAGAAGTTTTTACACTGACATTCTGACAAATAATGTTAGAAAACATTTGATCAAAGTTTGAGCAAATTTGCGGACACCGCATCGTGCAAAGTTTGTGCAAATCATTTGCATGCAGCTGTGTTTACAGGGAAAGCGGTTAAAACCTGCCAGAAAAGCATTTCTTGTATTATTGATAACCACTTCGATGTGAACCGCCCACATACTCATACAAACACAAAGGGCTATATTTTCTTTTTGAGAAACTACTTTTTCCAGCATCCAGGTGAAGCAGAATCGGATCAATATTGTCAAGATCGGTGAATGCAACCATAATAGCAAAAGATATTCCTGTGACGTCCCTAAAATAAAATTTTATGATATATTACAATATCCCTGGGATGTTCATGTTTTGGTGATGCTAAGAAGCATCACCAAAACCATGTATCCCCACTCTGAACGACAGACTACTCAATACTAGCCATGGCTAAAAGCTAGACCCTCTGATTTTAGGTACTTCGTTGATAAATTTAGAACATAATATAGTCTTTTAAAAGTGTTCAAACTATACGCCCTCTTTATGTCGTCAGAGAGGTCGTTGTACATTTTAAAACCAGATTATGAAACAGACATCTATGCATTGTCTGTTCGTCTAAATGATATCGCAATATCATGGCTTTGTCACGTTACTCATACTGTCCTATTGCTTACGTATTTGACATAGTCGCACATTTGTGGAGTTATATCTCCGTTTTTCATATTTATTTATTAATTTATTTATTCATCATATCAACGGGATACTCCCTTTACATAAATATTACCTCAATTTGTACATAATTATGATTATAATCATAAATAGGCTCAAGTAACAACATAATTGTATATTATCAATGAATAACAATAAGATAAATTTCGATTAGAACTAAAGTAATAATATTTTAACACGTTTATAAATTTAGCAAAATTATCATTAAAAAACTCAACAGTTTGACTAATTTGGTTCGCTTTAGACAAAAGTCTATTAAAAGTATCATTTGCACCACATTCAAATTAAGTTTAGCAACTATATCGTGATAATGAACTTGACCTGATACAATATCATATAAAAACAGGGTGTATAGTGGGCGTGAAAAGCGAGAAAAGTGGGAATTGTACGGAAATTAAGAAATGTACTGGAAATGTACAGGAAGTTAATTAAGGATTGCATAATCCTTGACTAAAACTTTTTGAAATAGCACATTTTTAATATATTTAAAAAATGTCTCGTTTACTGGGACTTTAAAAAAACTTTAAGAATTACCGTGACAGCATTTGAATGTGATATTATATTTGTAATATAGAAAAAATTATCGTGACAGTAAGGTAAAAATGATAGGAACATTTGTACAATTTAAAAATTAATTAATAAGAATTATTTGTGATGCAGAGAAGAAACATACGACTCTAATGTGTTAAATTATTATTATTTTCAGAATGTTATGAGGTGCACAAATTAAAAAAGAAGGAACTGTCTATTGAGGGATTGAACGAAAAAAAGAAACAAGCAAGGGCGATAATTTCACAAAAAATTTATGAGTTCATTAAACTAGAACGACAGAAAAAGAAAAATACAAGTAAGATTATCAACATCTAACTACAATATTAAATTACCATTTCGTCACACGTGCTCGTAAAGTCGAGCTTTACTCCCTAATTTTTAGGGAGTAAAGCGCAACTTTATTCCCTATAGGGAGTCAAATCATCTGCTGCGGGAGTAAACACATCCCTCAGGAGTAAAGCTTCGCTTTACTCCCTCGTTGTAATAGTTATAATATACTATTTTGTCACTGCAAAGTAATCGACAAAGAATAGGAATGATAGACAAATTCTTAAACTATAAATAACTCCCCAATTTATTAAAATTGGGATTTTTTAGAGCTTTTCAGACGTTTAAAATAGAACATGCAAATCTCTTGAAAAGAAAAGTAATTGACAAAATTTCGTAGAATACCAAGTTATATCATTTTTTACATATTATTACGGTATTATTTATTATTATTACCGTATTACCATTTTAAACATTTTTTGTAATTTTTAAATACAAAACTCTTCGTCTGAAAAAACTCAAAATAGTACATTATGCACTAAGGGAGAGAAGGGAGAGAAACAAGTCGCTCTATCATCGTTAAAAATTAACGCAAAAGCATTTTATTTGCGCGTTTTTTTTTGTGAGAAAAGACTGAATTTTTATTTGCAAATAAGAAAACTGCACCTTAATTCCGGATTATCTGGCGAAAAAAGCCATCAAAGTTCAAGAATTCTGTATTAGAAAAAATAACTTAAAATTTTAAGGGTGGGACGGGTGAAAAAGGGAAGGAAGAATAAAATACAGTACAGGGTATTAAAGTAGAGACTTTAAGCTTTAATTTGAAAAAAATTATTTGTTTTTTCGTTGAATATTTAAAAAGTAGCATCATTTTGAAAATCATCAATTTTCTCCTATATTTCAGGTGTGCTCAGTCTTTCGGTCGGTACTGTATAATATACCATTATTGTACATATCGACGACCCTCACTAAAAAAAGAACATTTAATTAAATTCATCAGTAAATTTGACAATAAGCTATTTAACAATACGGGAAGATAATATAAACGTATTCCATTCTTTTGGATAATTGCACTGAAAAAAAATTCGACCTATTATTCCTTGATAGGTTAAAGTTAAAAACGCTAACGTTGTATTAATGGATTGAACTATTAAATATGTACTTTAATTCCATGAAGTTTAATTTTATTAAAGCTTAATGTGTAATCAATTTACTATTCCTCAAGACTCATCGGATAATCCGATGCGTGTTGAGAAACAGGTAGTAACAAGCATAGGATAACGGGATGAATAGTAAGGAAACATAAGTAAATATTAAGAAATGATTACTTCAAATTTAAGTTTTTATCAAATACATAGCTTTTAACTTATAAAACACTAACTTTAAAGGTAATTTCTCTTAATCATGTTATAGCTTTAATTCTACATTCATAGTTGAGGAATAGTAGGTCAATATTTCATTCCGTGTAGCCTATCACCAGGGCTGATAGATTAAAAATTTCTTGGAAAGTTATTGGGTATTTTCATTTTGATTAAAAATATCATTGAAACTATTTAGAATAGTTTATTATTTATTGGTGCTCTTTTTCGCTTATTATTTAAAACGCTATCTTTTTTCAATTAAGTTGTTTTAGTGATTTTGTACTTTTTTCATTAATGATTTAAAACGTGTACTTTTTCACTGATGATTTCAAATTGTACATTGTGAATTTAGGTCGTCATAGGTTTTATTACGCACGAGTGTGAATGGCTGTTCGAGCGTCGCGAGTACTGTAATCACACAAGTTTGTAATAGCTCATGATGCTCAAGTTGTACACAGTACTTTTTGTCGTACTTAGGGTGATAACGAGTAAACAAAAATAGTACATATTCCTTGTTCGCATAACAAACAATTACAAATGACCTGTCTTATAATGTATTGAACGTAAAACTATAATGACGAGTTTTCACCATACCTAGGACAAATAGTATATTACGGAACTAGGGCAGCAAAAACGAGTGTCAACTCTTATTCCTTGCTTATTCCTTTATTCCTTTTATTATGTTATGGGCTTGTGCCATACCCGCCTATTGAATACTACATGGATCCATATGGATCCTTGTCGGTTCCATATGGCACCAATTGGTTCCATACGGAAACATGTGGGTTCCTTATTGTATTCATATGGATTTAATATGGATCCATAAGGAAGTGCATGGGTTGATTAAGTGAAATGAAACAGGTTTCATGTGGATCCATATGGATTTAATGCGGATCCTTATGGATAGAATATGGAACCATACGGATCCATGTGTATCCATATGGGAAGTATATGGCCCCATGTAGGACCACACAAAAAAAAATATTCACTGAGAATTGAACTCGAGAATCTTAGAACAGGAGCTAAACACTTTACCAACCTGACCATCTAGATATATAAATATTAAGATAAAAATTTCCTTCAAGTACCCATGCAAGTACG
>JABFPV010000071.1:0-12881 GCA_022817185.1 Oxyscelio sp. ZL-2020 | reverse complement strand
GCATTTTAGATATTTCCAAAACTTTAATGTATGATTTTCATTATAATTATATTTTACCGGCCTTTAAAAACAACGTTAAACTTTTATATACAGATACAGACAGTTTAATTTACGAGTTTAAATGCGATGATGTGTATGAAAGTATTAAGCGCGACGTTCACATGTTTGACACAAGTAATTTTTCACCGAATAATATATTTAATATACCACTAGTAAATAAGAAGACCTTGGGGAAAATGAAATTAGAGAACGGATCAGACATCATAAATGAATTCGCGGGGCTACGATCAAAGCTCTATGCGATTCGCATGCCTGATAAAGAGATGAATGATAAACCAGATGATAAGAGGAATGAGAAAAAAATAGCCAAAGGCGTGAAAAAATACGTCGTCGACAGAAAAATAACTTTTGACGATTATGTAAAATGCTTGAAGAATGTATGTGAAATTGAATGTGAGCAAAATTGTATCAAATCAAAGTTACATAATGTGTACAGTGTGCATCAAAAAAAGAAAGCGTTAAGTCCGTACGACGATAAGCGTTATTTAATAAAAAATTGTACCGACACTTTACCGTGGGGGCATAAAAATATTTGTGATAGAATGGAAGTTGAATAAATGTTAATAAAAAAATGTCTGTGATAAATGTAATGATAAAAAAGGAAATGTTAATATAATAAATGTTTATATCTAAATGAAATGAATGTATTTATTTACCTTGACAAATCCAACTCCAAGCTAGTCTCACCTTCTACATGTTCATTAATTCTATTTCGAAAAATGTGAAAGTTAAAAAGTCTCTTCCACGACATTTTCTCATTGTACTATAATGTATTATAATTTATTAAGCAGTATGTCATTAATCATGCATGTGGTAACATCGATACAAAATTTAACTAAACAAGAGTTAAAATTAATACCTAAAGATATTTTATTACGAGAATTTGAATATGAAATTAAATTTGTGTATGATGATTTACCCGAAAAATTAAAAAACGATCCAGAAGTATTGACATACTTACCGTGCTTGGACCACTATAATAGGATAGATCAAATAAGTCACTTTGATGGTCCCCCACCGCTAAAGAGAAATTGTCATCAATGTAATAAATAAAGCAAATTATTATATATATTATTTAGTAATGCAACAAGATTTGATTGAGACACATCGTAACGTCAAGTTCCGTTTAGAAATATTATTATATAACTTAGAAAAAGTGAAAAGATTAATAAAAACACGAGAACATTTAAATATTATTAATAAAGACCTGCAATCATTGTCAATTTCTTCAAAATGATTAATGTAAGTATATATATAATTATTTAAGTAAAGTTATTAAAATCTTAAAGATACTGATAATATATTTATTTATTACAGTCGACAAATATAAATCTGACGGCTTTAAACAATAGAATTCGTATGTGCAAGTTGCCCTCGTTAAGGAAATTATACGAATTGACAGAAGGTGATAGATATCTCGTAATGGGCATTAAGATTGTAGGGACAAGGTTTGGAGACAGAGTCGTCATAAATCTTGAAGACAATGGGACCATCTATGCTGTATTTCTCCCACCACGCTTATTAAGAATATTTCAAGAAGACGAAGGCCTATTAGATAAAATGAGCAATATTGTAACGCAAAATAGATTATATATGACGTATTTAGGTGGAATATATAACAATGTCGAGTTTAATGAACTGTAAATAAATACATATTACTAAACAAACTTGTTTTTTATTTGAAAAAATAACCTTAAAACCCTAAATAGGATAAGGATATAAATAATAACTCTTTGATTTTTAATATAATAAATTTATTGAATTCTTTATTTCATACATCGATCCAACTATTATGCGAATTATCGAATCCTAGCCATTTAACGTACGCTTTATTATTACGTCGTTTCAAAACTTTTTCTACGAGATACATATCTGGATGTTTCGTTTTTAACAATTCTTGTTCATAAAAAGTTCCCTTTATAGGATTATTTCGATAATCTTTTAATATATAGGTTATAGGTATAGTATGATTTACAGATTTTATCGTAAATATTTCAGTCGTCCAATTCGGTGTATAACCTTTTTCAAATACATGTTTGAATTTACTTATTCGTACTTTATCACCTACGTTAAATTTCCTTCTTCTAACTGGTAAATTTAATTTTGGAGAACTATAAATTCGTTGATATAATTGTTTAGAATTCACCGGAGTAACATCGATCGGTTTCATCTTAATGGTACTATGCTTCGTATTATTATACTCTGAAATTAAGTCTGATAATATGTCAGTCCATTTATAACTTCCACGCAAACTAAATTTCCGCCACATTTTTTCTTTTAACGTGCGATTGAAACGTTCGCAAATGGATGCTTTTAAATTGCTAAACGTAGAATACATATTAATGTTATATTTCTTCATTAAACTTTCAAACGTCGAATTATAAAATTCCTTTCCCATATCCACATGCAAATTTTTCGGTATGCGGCCCTGCTTCAAAACAGAATCCATTGCAGTGGTAACATCTTGTGCAGATTTCTTCTTCAGCGGAACAGCCCAAGCATATTTTGAAAATACATCGATGATTGTCAATAAATATTTGTATCCTTTGTTTTCCTTTGCATAAGCTGACATATCAACGAGATCTGCCTGCCAGGTTTCGTCTATTGATCTAATATCAACTTTTCGCCTTAAATAATTACGACGAGCTGGTTTATGTAACTCTTGCACGACAGCTTCCATGTTATGATGTAATGATCTCTCATTAATGAATCTTTTCTTCCTTGATAGTTTGTTTTATAGATTTTTCTAAATCTCTTCTTTGATTTCTTACTAATGCAATAACATCTCCATAAAATATATATTTTTTTTTCAAACTGATAAACTTCTTTCATATTACTACTTTCCTGATTAATCATTTTTCTTACTGTTTTCGTAAAGAGCTCTAAAGAGAGACGTCACACCTTCTTTAAGAGATGGTAATTCTTTTTTGATATCCTCAACTTCATTAATTAGTAATGTAATTTGAGATTTCATATATTTAACATCATCTGTTGCTACTCGTATTTGTAAATTTGTATTAGCAATTTCTTTCAGTAATGAATCTTTTTCTACCTTTATAGTTTCTTTTATAGAATTTTCTGAATTTCTTATTTGATTTCTTACTAATGCGGTAACATCTCCATGAAGCATATTTCTTTGCAAAATCATAAACTCCTCTCTCATATTACTACTTTCCTGATTAATCATTTTTTCTACTGTATTCGAATCAATATGTAAATTTTGTAAAAAACTACTTTCTTCTCTAATTAAATTTTTAACCATATTTAATGTAACAGCAGTATTTTCAGCATTCTCTAACTCGCTTTCAGCGTTCGCACGTCCGAACTTGTCGACATCCATTTTGCAACTGACACATTAAGTTTAATAATTTAATATATAATACCAGCTTCTCGCAATTCGTCAATAATTGAAATTATTTCATTTGAAAGATTATTATTCCCCGCTACATGAGATGCTACAAGTAAACGTAAACGATCTACAAGTTCATTAGGATCATCCCAATATACGTAGTCTATCTTATTATCATTGTACATCATATGTTTTGGTAATCCTTTCCCATCCTTTTCGTAGCCAATTATATTTGCGATAACATTTAAAAATTTATCATTGTCAAGGCGTAAAGCCCCATCCTCACGATAATACTTTTTATGAGCGTTACTTCTTAAAATAATCTGTTTATAATTCTCTCGATCACTTTGATGCACATAATTCATATCCGGTTCTTTCATAAACAGTAATTCAAGCAATCCTTTAGTTGAAGGATATCTCTCATTATCCACAAAAATATGATTATTATTAAATTTTATAGATGCATCACCTATAGTTAATCCTTTCGTTTTAAGTTTACGCACACCTGTCACATTATCAACTCGCTTGTGATTTCTCGCAAGAATGCTAAGATATTGTTTTGAATAATCGGGCGAGATTTTCTCCTCTTCTGATTTCTTATTTGAATAATTGGCAATTTCTTCCTCTTCTGGTTTCACATCCATTTTATCATCACTCATAAAATCTTTATGAAACGATTTTTGTGTAAAATAATCATTATTGGTATCATAACCATAATTTTTTAAACTTTGGTGCGATTTAATCTCATCATCATCATCGAAACCGCCAATAGCACTTTTAAAAGTTATATTTTTATTATCATCATCATCATCTTCATCATCATCATTTTCACTATAATTATTTTTATATTCAGGTTCATTTTTATTATATACAGTTTCATTTTTAACCTTTATCCCATCATTTTCGGATATATCAATCAATTTTTCTAGCGGTTTTACAACAGGTGAAAATATATCATTTACAACCGCTTCAGATGCTAACTTATTTGACTTGATTAAATTATATTTCTTTCTAATCATATCACTAAGTTTTGAAATTTGTTCTAAGCGCTTCCTTTTTCCTTTAAAATTATTCATGTTGTCGGATACACGATTTGTGCGGAACTGCTAATAATTTCATCTCCCAGTTATATTTATAAAACAATCAAATCCTTTCCTATATCTACCGTTATTGAGATCACTATCTTTATCAATTACAACGAACCCAAATTTTTCCTCATTCCAACACGATACGCATAATTGTTTAAACTTGTCATAAGACATATCTGTATTCACATGATCATTGTAAACATGCTTAAGATTCATTTCATCTTGTTTAAATAGCACTAAAAAATTGGCATTATCTCTAATGAGGTGTTTAGGTATACGAGTGTATGTTTGACACAGATAGAAAGAATCGACGTCTTTATGCCTCCCCATACAAAAGAAAGATTTAACATGATCTTGTTTTTCACAGGCTATATCATCAAATATGATTATCGAATTACTAATTACTTTATCAGGTTTTATAACTTGCTCATGCTCGGTGAAAGGAAAGTATTTTACACCTGTAATTGGTGTTAATAAATCCTGCAACAGCTTATACTTTGGTTGATTCAAGGATTTTGAGTATAGATAAATATTTTCAAATCGTAGACCATCGGGAACCGTTATTAAAGTTAATAGAGCATTTGTTTTTCCACAATTGGAGGGTCCACAGAATATGGCACGTATGCTATTTGGTAAAAGGTTTCCGTGCTTTTTATGATTGCCAGATGAATCTGGAACTAGCTCGTCGAAATTAATTACGGGCAGAGATGTATGATGTTTTTCCAAAGCCATCGTGTTTACTACTAAAGAAAATTTATAAATAACGCATGTTATATTATTTTTTCATCACTTTCATTTTGAATGTTGATATGAAAACATGTAAAACGGGACGCGGTGTATTTAACAGAATTATAAATAACCTTCCTATAGAACTTCATATACCTGGATATCAATATTGTGGCCCTGGAACAAATTTGAAAAAACGATTAGCACGCGGTGATCTCGGTATTAATCCTCTTGACGCGGCTTGCAAGGAACACGATATTGCTTATTCGAAAACTCGCGAAAACTTATCTGTCCGACACGCTGCTGATAAAATTTTAGCTGATAAAGCTTGGAGTCGAGTATTTGCTAAAGACGCAGGAATTGGTGAAAAAGTAGCTGCTTATACGATTACAAACGCAATGAAGGTTAAAAGAAAATTAGGCATGAGTTTAAGAGACGAAAGAAGAAGTAGAACAGGAATGAGATTAAGAGAGGGAGAAAATAGATTGAGAATTAATAAACAGAATAGTGGAATTATGAAGAAGAAGAGGAAGAAGAATCGGCAAAATAAGAACGTAATACAAGGTTTACGGAGAATAGTCGATGCTGCTAAAAAGGCAATCAGTCCTCTAGGTGATCCTATAAAATCAGCACTTAGAGGTGCGCGCGTAGCTTTGAAACAGGTCGGTGGTAAACGTAATATTCGTATACCTCGCGTTATCCCAGTTCCCACTAAATTCGGAGGATTTTTACCCTTTCTTATTCCATTATTAGCCGGTCTCAGTGCAACTGGGTCGTTAGCTGGCGGTGTATCTGGTATTGTGAAAGCTATAAATCATGCGAAGATGGCTAAGAAACAATTTGATGAAAATGTTCGACATAATAAAAGCATGGAAGCTATTGCTATAGGAAAAGGCGTGTATATGAAACCTCGACCACCGTCTGGAAATGGAGTATATATGAAACCTTATCCAAAGGGAATAAATATACATTTATCAAAAAACTGAATATTAAGCTACCGCAAAGAGCTCTGAGTAATATTGATTTATTAATATATGCCAAAAAGTTAAAAATTCCTTATTTTCGCGGTGTTTTCATGCGAAATTCTTTACCTAAAAATGGCTCGTGGAAACGCGAATCGGCTATTATTAATCTGGATGATAAGAATGGACCCGGAACGCACTGGGTTGCATATAAAAAAGTTGATAACAATGTTGTTTATTTTGACAGTTTCGGTAATTTGAAACCTCCGACTGAGCTCATAAAATATCTCGGAAGCGGTAGCATTATTGGTTATAACTTTGACAGGTATCAAGATTACGACACCTTTGAGTGTGGGCATCTGTGTCTTAAATTCCTATATAATGCCTAAACAAGATCATACATTTTAGTCTTACTTATGCTATGGATTCGTTCACACTTACTTTAAACAATACACAATCAGTTCTCGATGCTCATTATTATCCGCCTATCGAATTATCCCCTAATAAAAATTATGCTCTCGGTCTTGTAAAATTATTGACATTTCATTCTATACCAAATATTGATATTGGTAATAATAAATTTTACGTTGGTGATAAAGTAGTGACAATACCGACCGGAAGTTATGAAATTGAGGATATTGTATTATACTTAAACGTGGATGATGTTAAAATTAGTATTACACCTAACAATAATACTTTACAATGTCATATTAAATGTAACAAAGATGTGAATTTTAAACCAGCAGATTCGATTGGAAAACTTTTAGGTTTTACACCGCGTGTTCTTAAAGCCCATATTACACATACATCCGATTTACCTATAGCTATTCTAAAAGTCAATGCTATAAGAGTGGAATGTAATATTACAAGTGGTGCATATATTAATGATGATAATGTTCATACTATACATGAATTTTTCCCTGATGTAACACCAGGATATAAAATCATTGAGTCCCCGCCAAACATCATTTATCTACCGATCGTTGTGCGTGCAATTGATTATTTACAGCTCCGTCTAGTTGATCAAGACGGTCATTTAATTAATTTTCGAGGAGAGACAATTACAATTAGATTACACGTAAAATCCTTATAAAATGGGTATCGTTTATAACAATAACAATAATATAACAGACTTTGATAAAAACTATAAAAAACAACAAACGTGGGGAAATGTACTTAGTCGACATCAACCTCTGGTACCGTTAACACGTGTAAACAGGAAATTTCTTCAAAGCTTAGGATTACGCATTAAATCGAATAAATTTTAATACTATTCATTATGAGTCAAATTTTGCAAATTCAAACACCTGTTCTCTTCGATGAATCTATCGCGCATTATGATGTTCATGCGCATAAACCGTACAATTCAATAACTTTTAACAATGGCGATGAAATTCGTATTGCGATTCAGCAACAAGATGTTTGTTTATTGCCAAGCAAAAGTGCTTTACATGTATATGGCAAATTGGTGAAAGGCGATAATGAAAATGCTGCTACGGAAAGAACAAATCTGGTTAATAATGCTATCTGTCACATGTTTAGAGAAATACGTTATGAAATTAATGGTGTAGAAATTGATCGCAATAATAATGTCGGTCTTGCAAGCCTAATGAAAAATTTAATTTCATTGAGTTCAAGTCAGAGTTCTGTAATGGAAAATGCAAATTGGATTGGTATTAATGAAACCATTAAATTAACTAATAATGATGGATATTTCGATGTATCCATTCCCCTGAGTCTACTCTTAGGTTTTGCTGAAGATTACAATCGAATTATTGTAAACGCTAAACACGAACTTGTTTTGGTTAGAGCAAATAATGATGTAAACGCTATTGTTCAAACTGGTGCTGCTGAAGAGTATAAAGTTATTATATCTAAAATTGAATGGTTGATGCCTTACATTAAACCTTCAGATAGACAAAAAATAAAGTTGCTTGATTTTATTGCAAAAGATACGCCGATTTCTATGAGTTTTCGTACATGGGATTTGTACGAATATCCGATGCTTCCAGATACAATGAAACATGTGTGGGTGGTTAAAACTTCAACACAATTAGAGAAGCCTCGATTTATTGTATTCGGTTTACAAACAAACAGAAAAATTAATACTAGTAATGCTAGCCAATTTGATAATTGTAATATACGAGATGTTAAAGTATTCTTAAATTCACAATCGTATCCATATGGCAATCTTAATCTCGATTTTGAACGGAATCAGTTTGCAATTTTATATGAAATGTATAGTAATTTTCAATCTGGATATTATGGTAGGAATGCTGAATCAGTGCTATCTAAAATAGAATTTTCGCAAAAATCCCCACTCTTTGTAATTGATTGTTCAAAACAAAATGAAAGTATCAAATCGGGGCCAGTTGATATTAGAATCGAGTTCGAAGCAGGTGCTAATTTTCCTGCAAATACCGCAGCGTATTGTCTCATATTACACGATCGAGTTGTTGAATATTATCCTCTGAGCAATATCGTAAGAAAATTGTAATACTAATAATGGAGTATATTGTCGACGTACAAGGATTTCAAGAGCCTGTGGATAAATTTATATTGAAAGAAATATCTATACTCTGCATACAAGATTCACATGCAGTTACACATATTTTCGAGCCTCCTTACAACTGGAACTTATTAACCGCAAAATATAAGGCGACAAATCTCTGGTTGAGCAGAAATTTTCATGGATTATACTGGGACGATGGCTATATACCGTATAATATTAAGGATGACGTAATTAAGTCGTCGTTGCATGATGCGTCAATTGTATACGTTAAAGGAGAAGAAAAAAAATGTTTCTTAAATAAATGTTTAAATAACTCTGTTACAATAATCGATTTAGCAAATCTTGAATGTCCATCGATAAAACGATTATCTAGCATGGAAACTGAAAAATGTTTATATCATATATATCCAAAATTTAATTGCGCACTTAAAAATGTATACATGTTGAAATCATGGCTATGTACGCATGATTATGAAGATGATGAATAAACTTTGATTTTGATTTAATTACTTTGTTTTTATCTTTCCTCCCTTTCCCCACAATTTACAAACAATTTCAAATTATTTAATTTATTGATGTATAAAGGTATTGAATAATAAAACAATTCAGTAAGCAAAAATCTTTCCTCTTAAAATAAATTTTCTTATTATTATATAAAAATAGTAATAAATTGAAAATATTAGTTATATGTAAACTAAATTCATATACTATTATTAACTAATAAAGATTAAGATGTTGAGGATAACGAATTAAATTAACATTCATTTTCTCTTTTCACAATATATATTTTATTTTTCTTAAATCTCCAGATATACAATTATAATTATAATTTTTTAATCAAATTCATACACACATACACACACATACACAATAATTATTTATTGGGAACTAAATTCCACTTTCCCAAATTTATCAAAATAGTATTGTAAGAATAGTTTCTCATCCATCGCTTGATCGTTCATGTTTCTCAAGTCCTCTTCTGTAATAACATCAGTCATCCTCGGCTGTAGGAAGACTGTGAACTCTTCCTTTGTTACTGGTGCCTGTAGATTGCAGGTAATCCTCGTACCATACATCGTTTTTACACGGCGTAAAGCGGTAACGGGGTAATGTAGTCTAGCTGTCAAGTCTCCCAACCTCCTCGTCGGCAGAAAGGAGTTAGCCATGGTTCCAACGGAATTGATTTTGGAGAAATCCATTCTGTAAAAGAAATGAACACATTAGTTATTGATTTAATAAAGTTAAATAATTAAGTAATAATTTAAAAATATTAATATCAAGTGTTAATTAATATAACTAATAACTTTAAATAATTTGTAATACAATTTATAATAAATAAGTAAGTAAAGATATTAAAGAAAAAGGTAAATTTAGTCTATCACATCAAACACGTTAATCCACATCATAGAATTAAAAAATAGCCGTTAAATGAAGAAACTAATATAAATTAGATTATTATTTATGTAATAACTTACATTATTTTATATAGATGGTTTCCGTTGATGATTCTTTTTCTTTGCTTTGAAGCTGTTGAATTCGGTATGTCAGAAAATATAATTTCAGGCTATATATATACGTATGAAACTGTATAATAGTCATATAAATATGGTGGTGGGGTGTTTTAATTCTAATTCACTAAGAATGTTATCGAAATTTTTTTATCTTAGAAAATAACTTGTCTCAACTTGTTTGTATTAAAATCAGTTATTTTAATACGCATCTCTGATACCTTGAATGTCAACAAATTCACAATAGACGCAAAGGTCACAGAGTTTTTTTTGTGTCTTAGAAAAACTGATCTCGACTTGTCTAATTTATCACTATAGATTAGACCATTCGTTTTCGATGTTTTAATTCTAATTCACTTTAGATTACATCATGTGTTTTTCCCAATAAACACAAGCATTTTTTATTTAGATCATTAATTATAAGTAACATCATCTTATAATCTCATCAAAAAAAAGAAAACAAATACGATTACCATATCGTACAGAGGCATGCTTGAAGATTTTTATTTAGAATAGATTTTCTTCGAAACCATTAGGTGCGAATGTCATCGAGTTCTATCTAAAAAGTAAAGACGTAATATTTTGAAACGTATCCTATCGTCGCATGTCGCTTATAAGAATGATTTATTATAGGTCTTGAAAGTGAAAGGAAATATATTAACTAATTCCGATATTTTAATACACATCTCTGATACCTTGGACGTCAACAAATTCACAATAGACGCAAAGGTCACAGAGTTTTCTTTTTTTTTGTGTCTTAGAAAAAAACTTGTCTCGACTTGTCTAATATTTCACATGTATTATATATTCACTTCAGATTTTCGATGTTTTTTAAATTCTAATTTACTTCGGACTACATCATATGTTTTCAATCATACACAAACAATTTTTTATGCAGGTTATTAATTATAAGTCATCTTTCGATTTCATCATAGGCAAACGCTATTACGACGTAGCAATTTAAACTCAGATATGGTGCACCACGCCTGGCAGAGCACAATTGTTATAAACAATCGGATTTGGAAGTGTTGATGTTTATCAAAATTTCATTGCATACAATTTTGCAAAATGGTATAGATAACACGTAACAACAATTTAAATTGTTGTTAATAAATTATTTTGAGAGTTATTTACAACTTTCTTGTAATTTAACAATTAAGCCTTCCGAAGGTACTACACTAGGTCTCATCGCGCCAAGTTAACAAGTAACGAAGTTACGAATTTTGCAATGTTAAATTCGCACGAAATTGATAATTTCTTTTCGTGTAATTTTGCAAATAGTGATTCTCAACTGGATGAAAAAAATCGCATCTCAATTAGTTAATAACGAACAGAGTTATGCATTTTGCAATTAACAATTAATGAAATTAATGAGATTTCAATAATTGTAATTTTACAACTAAGCCAAAGGAACGCAACGCAAGGAAATTGGTTTTAAAATGATAATAAACAAAGAAGTTATACAATTTTGTAGGTGGCGCCACGCTGGGGCCAGTGGTTTTTCATGATATTCCAGCATTGAGAGATAAGTTAGACTAAACGGATGGTAAAACCAGGTGGCGCCACACCGGCACCAGTTGGTTTTTCATGTTATTCCAGCATTGAGAGTTTAGCTAGGACACGCGGGTGGTAAAACCAGGTGGCGCCACACCGGCACCAGTGGTTTTTCATGTTATTCCGGTATTGAGAGTTTAGCTAGGCTAGACGGATGGTAAAACCAGGTGGCGCCACACCGGCACCAGTGGTTTTTCATGTTATTCCAGCATTGAGAGATTAGTTAGGACACGCGGGAGGTAAAACCAGGTGGCGCCACACCGGCACCAGTGGTTTTACACCGGGGACCACTGGGCTGTAATGTCACAGGTACCGACTAGGGGTTATTAACGTTTCATAATTACCGACTAGGGGTAATTAACGTTAGTGGGTATTACCGACATCGGATATTACCGACACCCCTCACCTCTGCCCCTCAGGTCGGGGTTACCCCTCGCCTATGAGCCAGAACCATCCTAGCCCCTCTACTCATACAAACACCAATTCTTTTTGATGAATCAATTTCTCAATATGAGATACACGCTCACAGACCGTACAATTCAACAAATTTTAATAATGGTGATGAAATTAGAATTGCAATTCAACAACAAGATATAAGTGTTTTACCGAATAAAAGTTCATTACATGTTTATGGTAGACTAGTAAAAGGTGATAATGAAAATATTACAACTGAAAGAACAAATCTGGTTAATAACGCAATTTGTCACATGTTTAGAGAAATACGATATGAAATAAATGGTGTAGAAATAGATCGCAATAAAAATGTTGGCATTACAAGCCTTATGAAAAATTTAATATCATTTAATTCTGCACAAACTTATTTAATGGAAAATGCAAATTGGATAGGTGTTGAAGAAACTGTTAAATTAACTAATAATGCTGGATATTTTGATGTATCTATTCCCTTGAGTCTGCTGTTAGGTTTTGCTGAAGATTATAATAAAATTGTTATAAATACAAAACATGAACTTGTACTAATCCGTGCAAATAATGATACAAATGCTATTGTACAAACTGGTGCTGCAGAACAATTTAAAGTTAATATATTAAAAATTGAATGGCTCATGCCTTACGTACAACTTTTCGATAGCAAAAAAATTCAGTTGCTTACTTTTGTTGCTA
>JABFPV010000070.1:0-12894 GCA_022817185.1 Oxyscelio sp. ZL-2020 | reverse complement strand
CCCACTTGTTCACCTGTCTATGTCCCCAAACCATATTTGACCCGTATTTTTTGGTTTCGAGCTCCGACCCCAGGAACCGCTTCTCCACGTGAAGAAACCCGGGCGCTCGGAAATTTAGTTTGTCGGATCGAGTCCGCGATTGTTCACCGGGGTAGGTCTCGAAAAACTATTTGACCCGTATTTTTTGGTTTTGGGCTCCGACCCCAGGAACCGCTTCTCCACGTGAAGAAACCCGGGCGCTCGAAAATTTAGTTTGTCGGATCGAGTCCGCGATTGTTCACCGGGGTAGGTCTCGAAAAACTATTTGACCCGTATTTTTTGGTTTTGAGCTCCGACTCCAGCAACCGCTTCTCCACGTTAAGATCATGTCACATTTACATTGAAATTCTTTGTAAACAATATACAGGGTGTCCGACAGTAGTGGTGCAGATCTTTGTCCATAGATTATACATAAAATATTAATTAAAAATCTTAATAAAACAAAATCTCAAAGTATCACTATTTGTCTAGATATTACGCGCCCAAAGATAAATATTAAAAAACTTTGTTTTTCCTTAAAAGCTCGAAAATAAATTTAGATAATGGTTACATCCTTTTTCTTATTTTCCTGTTATTGTTTAATGTTATAATTATTGTTTATTTTAAAATTATTTTAAAAATTTGTTGGAAAGTATGTATAAAATATGAATAACACAATTAATTTACAATGAGATTTAACAAATCAATATTTAATGGCTTTAAATATATTTAATGAAAACTGATCGCTATAGACATTACATTTGTAGTAATTAAATCGTTTTTGTGCAATTCATCATACTTCTTTCATTTCGTACTATAACGTTCATGAATTTCAATGCCCCTGAAGCGATCAAAATATTTCATATACGCAAAGCGATTAAAATAGTATGATTTACATATGTTAAACTCTAGCAAACGAAGAATCATTATTTTTATCGCAATACGGTTATTTAAAATATAAAGATTCTATTGATGCAAGACTATGAACTATTTCACCCACGTTTTGCTCGCTTTAACACTTTAAAAACATTGTGAGGTTAATCTTATTTAAACTGTGAGGACCACATAACCTTAAAATAATCTTAAAATCTATTACAATTCTGTAAGTTGCGATAGGTATGGAATACTTTTTAATCACTTTTCATCGCTTTCTATCATTTCTTGTTTACATGGATATTTATTGACTTTATAATTAACAGCTAAGTTCAATTTACCCAAATGTTTGTTATTTTAACTAAATTTTATGTTAATTTAACTAAATATTTTCATTTATGTATATTTCACCTAAAATATTCAGTTTTTTATTCTGCAACTTAATTTGTCAGTTAATTTAACTAAATTTTTTAGTTATACCGAGCGTGTAACTGAATGTTTTAGTTGTTTCAACTGAAAAACTCAATTATTCCAACTAAATAATATTTTAAACTAAATTTTTCAGTAGTTTTAACTAACATAATTTTTCCAGAGTATTCTAATTGTCTACATTTTCTAGATTCACCCATATAAAATACATTTATTTATGTATTGATAAATATATAATATTATAGGAATATTTTTGGAATGTTATGAGAAAGTTATGAGGATATTATGGAAATTGTATGTCACTGTTATGCGAATGTTATGGAGAGTTTATGGGAATATTGTGGGTAAGTTATGGGGATGTTTGGGGATATTCTAGAAATGTTATGAGAATGTTATTGAACAGGTTTTTGAATGTTATGGAAATGTTACGAGATTTGTATGGAATTTTGATGGGTATTTAATTGAAATATTAAAACATCTTACTGTAATCTTTTTATTCATGTCATTACATATTTTTCGGACATGTTTTTATAAAAGCTTCATTTCACTGTCCCTTGAGACTTCAATGCCATCGTTTCCTGTAACATGTAATATATTAATAATAAATAACGTCATCAAACGATATATACAGGGTGAGACATTTAAAACTGTTTTTCGCAATAATTGGAATTATACAAATCGGATTAAGAAAAAGTTGGAATAAAAGTTGTTCACTCCGAAGAGGACAATTTTTTTCAATGCTTCATCCTGTATATTTTCAGATTGTGTATATATTGTTTTCACTCGAATTATGTACTCACCTTTGAGAACATTGTCGTAGCTACTTGAGCGATGCTCCGAGCGATGCTCCGAGCGACGCTCAGAGCGATGCTCCGAACGACGCTCCGATCGACTCTCCGAACGAGGCTCGGAACGACGCTCCGAGCGACGCTCGTCGGGGCGCTCGTTGGGGCGCTCATTACGGCCCTCGTCATGTCGCTCTTCGGTGCGTTGTTGCTGCTGCCGGTAGTTTTTATTTTGATGATGGCGCTGCTGCCGCCAGCGACGTCTGTGGCCAGAATAACCACGGCCGCGATTGCTGGATTCACCCAATGACGTCACCCACGCTTTTGTTATGGCGAGGATAACGTCGTTATTGGTCGCTGCTGCAGATCCGCGACCGCGACCCTTATTTTTCCGCCCTGCTCTTTTATGATTTCCTGCAATTTACGTATGATAAATACATATAAATTTAATAAAAACGTTAATAATGAAACACAGTTTCACACAAACACACCTATGCAGTCACAAACAGAAAAGTAGAAACAGTTAAAATTGTCGCTTCGAAGGGCTGAGAAACAACCGCAGGTGATCAACAATAGAAAAATAGCAGGAGACAAGAGAAGGTGGTTTAACCCTTCTCCGGCCAAGGTGGGTCTATCAGGCCCAGTAGAAAGAGATGTCCGAGTGGAATTGTTTTGGTACAACAAAGATATGTTGTTGTACCACAACATAAACAGCCCGGCCGGAGAAGGGCTTACTGAGTAGAAATTCCACACGCTGTGGAGTACGGGCTCCTCAGAGTATTTAAATACTTTTGAACAAATTCTTATTATATGTTAAAATACCTATAATGATCTTAAAATACCTATAATGATTTGCATGATTTTCATTTCTCATGCATAAAAAATTAATAATCAAAAAGTGTCCTATGGCAGAACTCCTTCGCGTACTAATTTTTCATCAATAGAGAAGCAACTTTTCTCAATAATTCTCAATTCGCTCAATTGACAAAAGACGCTAAAAAAATGAACACTCAAAAAAAATTCGGAATAAACAGAAAAACAAAATTTCGCAAAAATCATTGCGAAATTGCATTGGAAAATCACTCTCTAATAATCGTCTGCTTCCCTCCCTTGATGCTTAATATACTATTATGACATAAAACTTAACTGTAATATAATCTAAATATAACAGTAATGAAAACTGTATAATAAAGATTAAAGTAACTATATTCGCAAAAGTACTTTCCTCTTTCGTGCTTTATTGTCACTCATTTTTAGGCAACTATATATTATATATTCAATCTATTTATGGTATTCAACAATCTATCAAATAAAATTTTGTAATGTGTAAGTGAATGACGCAATCAATTGTAACAATCTTGATGTAACCACGCGAATACATAGTTGCGCTGTTATTATTAAACAAATAGCCGTAACTTTTTAAATAATTATTATATTTGTTTTTCATACTTAAACGTTCATACATAAACGAACAACTTTGTCGCTTGACAGTTTTCGCACGGTTCATTTACATAGAATTCATTTTACTAGAAGTTTACCAAATTTCGAAATGATGTTGAAATGAACATTTATAATTTAGAAATTTTAGTTTGTTTAATCTGAAAATTTCTCTTCTGCGTTTTATAAAACTACCAATTTTTCTTACGATTTTAAGGTGATTTGTCAATCGTTTATTACTAGATTCATGTTTTTTGAAATAACAATTAAATTAATAAATAGATTTTAATTCTGAGTAGCTACGTGGATTTATTCATTAATCTGACACTTTTTAAACTTAGAATAAAACTGTTTTGTATGAATTTATGTCTTAAAAGTGAAACAGCGTTTCTGAGGTGACTAACACGCCGTTTCGGATTTCGCAAAAAGTTTGTGTTTACAATTCAGTTTTTTTATTCAATATTATTCTCCCGTGAACAAGGAATCCGCGTAGCTTTGTTATATACCATAATATTTACTACAAAATATTTTTGTATATTAAAACACTAAATCTAATATTAAACGCTTGACAAATCATCTTAAGGCTCCTTGAAATATAAGAAAAAATGAATGTTTCGCTAGTTTGAACATGAAGTCAGTGAAACAATGTAGAGAAATTAAATTAAATGCTAAATGAATACATCACATTTCAAGGCTATTTAAAGGCTAGATAAAAATTTTAATTATGTGTTACTGAGATTCAAATATTACATTCATATTACAGAAATCACATTTTATCATAATTTATTATGCAATTTGTTAAAAACATAAGAATTAAACAAAAGTTAGTGTAAAAGTGTTAAATATACTGAAAGGCTTACGAGTACTGTGATATTTTATTTACTAATTGATATAATTTTGTAATTCCCGCTGTTTCGCTGAGTTAATTTTAAGCTAACGAAACAACAAATAGTTGCATTAAATTTACAAAATTTCTTAACAATATTAACTGCAGAAATAAAGGCTATTTAAAGGCTTTCATAAAAATTATATATATTAAATTATATGTCTCCATGATTAAATGATTATATGTCTCTATTATATGATTCTATTATTACATTCATATTACACACATCCGATTTTATGATAATTAATTATGCAATACGTAAAGAAAATAAGAATTAAACAAAAGTTAGTGAAAAAGTGTCAAATACACTTGAAATAATGTGATATATCATTTAATAATACATATAATTTTTTTAATTCATGCTGTTTCGCTGAGTTAATTTTAAGCTAACGAAACCATAAAAACTTGCATTAAATTTACAAAATGTCTTAACAATATTAACTTCCGAATTAAAGGCTATTTAAAGGCTGTATAAAAATTTGAATTATATGTTACAGACATTCCAAAATTACATTCTTATTGAAGAAATCCCTTTTGCACGATATTTCCAAGTACAAATTTGGACCAGATTTAAGCAAGAAACTATTAAGTTTTTACTGTTTTCTGGCCAGAGTCTGGTCGGGAAAACTGGCCTGGGACTGACTAGTAACGTCACGTTCTGTGTCCCTAGTCTCTACCTAAATGAACTAGCTAGGCTTTAGCTAGTTATAGGCTAAAAACTATCCAGTAACTCGCTAGCAATGGCTATACTAAACTGGTCAATATCTACTTTAAATAATTTTTTGGAATTGGTTGTTAAAATAAATTAGTCGTTCTTAACAACTTTATTACAATATAAAATTTATATTAGAAGATATATAATTTAATATAATACTTGATTTATCAATAAGTCTCAGAACTACAACTAGTATCGTCATCGTCGTTATTCTATTCGTTTTATTTTACAATAAAAATTAACACAAATAAAAATATAAGTAATAACTGTGCAATCTTTATAGTGAATAATTTTTTTCTTTAAAAATGTAAAATTTATATGTTTATATATAAACTAGCAAGTTACTGGTTAGGTTCTAGTACGTAAACACTAGGAAGATTATCAATTGTTAGTTACTATCTAAGTACTGGCCAGCTAAATTGGAATATTTTATCTGGCAAATTATTCCAATTTGACTGGCCAGTATTTAGCTAGTAACTGACAAGTGATAAACTTCCTAGCGATTACGAACTAGAACCTAGCGAGTAACTTGCTAGTATTGTCTAGCTAGTAAATCTAGTCAAAGTCTGGCTAGTGCCACTTTGGAACTGGGCAAAATCTGGTCAGATTTTTACTTGGGATTATAATTAATTATGCTTTACATTGAAAAACAAAAAAAAATCAATGAAAGGTTAGTGAAAAAGTGTTACATAAACGTAAAGCCTTACGGATAATATGTTATTTCATTTACTAATCACTTTAATTTTTTTAATTCTCGCTGTTTCGCTAAGTTAATTTTAAGCTAGCGAAACAACAATTAGTTGCATTAAATTTACAATATTTCTTAACAATATTAATTTCAGAAATGAAGGCTATTCAAGGACTGTAAGAAATAGAAATATGTGTTATTGAACGTTTAATATTACATTCGTATTGCAGAAATCCCATTCTATCATAATTAATTATGCAATACCCCATTTGGAAATTGCCAGCATTGACAACAGTTCTAGTATCGATTAGGTACTGGTTGTCAGTACCGAGCCATTGCAGAAATGATAACGTCGGCTGTACTACGACTCAGTGGTTAATCGACATTACGCCGGTATTAGGAATTAAGAATATAAAGGTTTAAATATACAATAATGATTAACGTAGCTCAGGAGAACGTCTGATAGACTTCAGATAAGCAAAGTACGAAGTTCCATGTTCGAATCTTCTCACAGAACAATTTTAAGAAATAACTAATAATAAATAAATAATAATTTTGTTTATTAATTAATTTTGTTTTATTATTTAATTATTACTACTACTTCGCAATTCCATACTGGCCCAGCACTGAATCTGTACTGGTTAACAACTAAAACTGTTATGAAATGGTACTACGTCAGTACTAATCCAGGGGTAAACCAGTACTAAATGTGTATTGAAAGACCTCTGGGCCGTAGTACAATCGGTGTTATCATTCCAATATCGGACCAATATTCAATTCTTGCGTTTGAACGGCCGGCCGTCGATTTCTCGGATCGTGGGATTTTTATAAAAAATTAATTTTACTCAAATTAAATTTTTATTACTACAATAACATTCAGAATTACAAAGCGCATCTTTTATACCATATAAAAATTTTTTGTTAAACTTACCATTGTTGAAATTCTAAGAAATTAACGACCGATTTTTGAACAGACAGTTTATTAGTTATCGTAGTATAACGTTTCGGCCTACAATTTTTTGGCCATCATCAGATACATAATCTAAAAAAACAATTTATATATAAAAGATTGATGAAATAACAACCACACACACATATATATATATATACATGAATTAATGACACTAAAAAAATTCGTGAATGTTAACTTATTCATGTCAAATGTAAACTGCTAGATAATCAGTTTTGCATATTAGTTTTTGCAGAATTTGTGATGAGAGATTTGGAGAATACTTGCATTAATAACTTAAATTTCATGCCTACACAGTATTGTAGATATGTAGACGATATCTTTACCATTATTCCTTTAGAAAAAGTAGATTACATGATTGATCTTTTTAATAACTACCATCCACAATTAAAATTTACTTTTGAAAAAGAAACAGATAAAAGCCTCAGTTTCTTAGATATCAGGGTTATTAATAACAATGGTATCATAGAGACTGATTGGTTCCAAAAACCTACATACTCTGGCAGAATTTTAAATTATCTCTCTAACCACACCTTTGCACAAAAAAGAGCTATGGTTTACAATCTTGTTGACAGAGCGATTTTGTTGTCCAGTTCCAAGTTTCACAGAAAAAACATCAAATTTATCCGACAAATATTAATTTCCAATTTCTATCCAAAAAAATTTATTAACAAGTTTATTAATATTAGATTAAATAAAATTAATTCTAACAATTCTTCACATGAAAATAATAATAATAGTAACTTTAATAATTTTTCTAATAACATAGTTTTACCTTATATAAAACCGTTTTCTTATCAATACAGTAAATACTTAAAGTCTCTTAATTTAAAAACTGTTTTTAAAATAAATAACAAATTTAATAATATAATAAAAAAAGGTAAAGATAAACTACCAAACGATGAACAACATAATGTAGTTTATAAAATAGAATGTAATACTTGTGATGGTTGCTACATAGGACAAACAAAACGTTCTTTACACACTAGATTGAAAGAACATCAGAATAACTACAAATTAGATCCAGATAAACACAATGCTGTTACTTTACATAGATTAACTCCTCACAACCAACATGAGATGAAATGGAATGAAACAAAAATTTTGGACATAGAAAATAATTATCGAAAAAGGATGGTTTCCGAAATGCTATACATAAAAACGACAAAAAACACATTAAATGTACAACTTGACACGGATAAACTTAGTGACAAATATAACTTTATTATTTGAATAATATTTATTATTCATTATTTGACCCTTTATAAATTTATTTATATTAATACAATCTTGAATAGTGACTTTAATTACTTTGTTTATGTTGACATTTTAATTAATAAACAATTTTGCCATTTACTGGGTCAAACCTAATATGCAAAACTGAATATCTAGCAGTTTACATTTGACATGAATAAGTTAACATTCACGAATTTTTGAAGTGTCAGGTTAGTATCATTAATTCATGTGTATATATATGTGTGGTTGTTATTTCACCAATCTTTTATATATAAATTGTTTTTTTAGATTATGTATCTGATGATGGCCAAAAAATTGTAGGCCGAAACGTTATACTACAATAACTAATAAACTGTCTGTTCAAAAATCGGTCGTTAATTTCTTAGAATTATTACATTTATATAACAGACGTTAAAAATTTATTTAATTACCATTGTTGAAATAAATAATAAAAATGAAATATTTCTTAGCATCAGTTTTAATATCTTTTTTTTACTTCAACTCGTAAAATCTTGGTTAATAATCGGCAGAATCGCTTGAAATTTTTTTGCTAAAACTATTTATGTCATAGATATGTCATAGAAAATATCAATAATTTTAAAAGTTATGGCTATTTGATGTTAATAGCAATGACGCGTTTTGACATGATGCTCAGTTCTTCGCACTGAACGGTCGATGCTCGACACGACGCAACGATGTTTCGTTCGTGAAATCTTCAAAATGTCTAGTTCTATAATCGATTTTACCATAATTACTCCTTTCTAAAATGTTTTTATTATAATTAAAGATACTAGATATATGTTAATTGCTAAATATATACGAAATATACACAAAATTCTGAAAGGGTTATTTATTATTGAAATTATACTTAATCAAACATTTTCTCGCTAAACAATTTAAATCATTTGCCTTAAATTTCGGATTAATATTATAATGTAATATGTAATAATTTTTTAAATAAAAATAAGACTCAAATAATAACAATAATGTAACAACAGTGCATTAATAGTTTATTATGCAACTAGGGAGGGAAGACGTACCAACGAGTGTAACGTTGGTACGTCTTAACACGATTTAAGGACGTTTTCCCGCCCTTGTTGCATACGATATTTTATCCAACAACATGCGCGAAATGCCATATTATTGAATGGCCGCTTGCGTGACCCGTTCAATAATACTGCATTTTTCGCACGGCCGTTGGATAAAATTTATTAATTGATTTCAGTATTAATTTACATTTGATTTACAGTAATACCGTTAAAAAAAGTTATATTTATTGACATATTCAAAGAAAAATAATTCGTTAATTTCACTAATATAAATTACGGCTTAAATTATGAAAAATCACGACATCTTATTTCTTTAGTTTTTTAACAAATTATTATGTTTATATAATGACAGCAATAATAGATATTATATAAATTAATATTTTTTATAGGACTAAGAATATGTTATTAATTCTAAGAAAACAATACTAAAAAAATTTTTTTTACATTATTGTTATTATTTGAGTCTTATTTTTATTTAAAAAATTATTACATATTACATTATAAAATTAATACGAAATTTAAGGCAAATGATTTAAATTGTTTAGCGAGAAAATGTTTGATTAAGTATAATTTCAATAATAAATAACCCTTTTACAATTTTGTGTATATTTCGTATATATTTAGCAATTAGCATATATCTAGTATCTTTAATTGTAATAAAAACATTTTAAAAAGGAGTAATTATGGTAAAGTCGATTATAGAACTAGACATTTTGAAGATTTCACGAACGAAACATCGTTGCGTCGTATCGAGCATCGACCGTTCAGTGCGAAGCACTGAGCATCGTGTCAAAAATACTATGATGAACAACTTTCTCGCTGAAAGTTTGTCGTGTTTTTAACTTCCCTCGATACTTTTTTTATTAGAAGGTATGAATGCGTGTATACGTACACGGAGAAATAATTTCTTAAATATTAATAAAAAATTGTATTTGCTGATTTCTTTGAGTAAGACAATTGACATCTATGACATAAATAGTTTTAGCAAAAAAATTTCAAGCGATTCTGCCGATTATTAACTAAGATTTAACGAGTTGAAGTAAAAAAAAAGGTATTAAAACTGATGCTAAGAAATATTTCATTTTTATTATTGATTTCAACAATGGTAAGTTTAACAAAAAATGTTTATATGGGATAAAAGATGCGCCTTATAATTCTGAATGTTTTTGTAGTAATAAAAATTGAATTTGAGTAAAATTAATTTTTCATAAAAATCCTACGACCCGCACTGAAAAAATGTTGTGTTATTCGCTTGAAACAACTCCATTGTAGGGTTGTATACAATTAAACGAACGATGGGGTTAGTACAACTCCACGAAACACTTAAAATAAGTCAAATTCGTTTAAATTAAGTCTAATGTAGTCAAGTTAAGTGATTCAAATTTTAAGTTCTTGGTGGAGTTGAAGAAACAGATTACATTTTTTTCAATGCGGGAAATCAACGGCCGGCCGTTCCAACGCAAGCCCGGTTATTGCATCCGACGCATCAATTAATATTGTTAAGAAATTTTGTAAATTTAATGCAACTATTTGTTGTTTCGCTAACATAAAATTAACTCAGCGAAATAGCGGGAATTAAAAAATTATATCTATTAGTAAATAAAATATCACAGTATTCGTAAGCTTTTTAGTATATTTAACACTTTTACACTAACTTTTGTTTAATTCTTATATTTTTAACAAATTGCATAATAAATTATGATAAAATGTGATTTCTGTAATACGAATGTAATATTTGAATTTCAGTAACACATAATTAAAATTTTTATCTAGCTTTTAAATAGCCTTTACTTCTACTATTAGTGTTGTTATTAAACTTCACAATTTAAGGCAGATACATATAATTTCACTAACTTAAAATTAACTCAGCGAAACAGCGATTATAAAAAAGTTATTATTATTATATGGAATATTATATTATGTGTAAGTCTTTAAGGCTATTTCACACTTTTTCACTTATTTTCGTTTAATTTTTTTCTTTTTTCAATATAATGCATAATTAATTATAATAGCATGCAAACGGGATTTCTGCAATACGAATATGATATTAGAATCTCAGAAACACATAATTCAATTTTTACATAGCCTTTAAATAGCACTGGATTCTGCAGTTATTATTGTTAAGCAATTTTGTAATTTTCATGCAACTATTAATAGTAAATGAATTATCACATTATTCGTAAAACTTTAAATGTATTTGACACTTTTCACTAACTTCTGTATAATTCTTATTTTGTTTTAATATATTGCATAATTAATTATTATGATAAAATGGTATTTCTGTAATATGAAAGTAATATTACAATATCAGTAACACATAATTCAAATTTTTTACTAGCCTTTCAACAGCCTTTAATTCTGCTATTAGTATTGTTAATAAACTTTAAAAATGTAAGATAGTTACTTAGTTAAACTTTACATGTAAGATAGTTATAATTTTTCTTACATTTCAATAAATTGCAGTATAAATAGTATCAAACATATGATTTGTCCTACCGTTAGAATATAGTATATTAATTTTTTATCTAACTTTTTTCTGCGTGTATTTATTACTGATTAATTTATTGTCGTATGTATGTTTGTATTTATGTATTTTATAATATAAAAAGACATAATTTTTGTTACATCATTTTTGTAACTAATTCATTTTAGTAACAAGTTACAATTTTAATTAAGATAAAACATAAACATATATAACATTTTTATTTGTACTTTTGTAAATAATTATTAAACTTATTATTATTTATTAATGAATAATTTATTGCCGTATGTAATTTTGTATTTCTGTATTTTATAATATAAAAATACACAATTTTTGTTACATAATTTTTGTAACTAATTTATTTGAATAACAAATTACTATTTTAATGAAGATAAAATATAAACAAATATAATATTTTTATATATACGTTTGTAAATAATTATTAAACATATTATTATTTATTAATGATTAATTTATTGTCGTATGTAATTTTGTAGTTGTGTATTTTATAATATAAAAATCCACTATTTTTGTAACATCATTTCTGTAACTAATTTATTCTAATAACATATTACAATTTTAATTTAGATAAAACATAAACAAATGTAATATTTCTATATATACTTTTGTAAATAATTATGAAACTTACACTAAGGAAACTAGATTGTTAAACTAGGTATCTGAAACGACTTCAGTTTCACATCAAAAACTTGCTTTTTTGTATCAAACAAAATTTGAAGTAATTTTATTAAAATCTGTGCTTCAAGAATCACATTAAAGGATTATTAATTACTTCTTTTATTTTAAATTAAATTTAATTTAAAAAGTAAATTTATTATTCTTTTGTTTCTGAAAAAAAATTACTTGCAGTGAAATTGAAGGTCCCAATCGAATAAGGGCATTCGCGCACGAACGCCGACAAAAATATTTTCCAAAGCGTGGGATTTGTATACCAATTTAAAATGATTCAAATTAGATTTAAAAAATACAGTATTGTACAGAATTGAAAGGTGAACCTTTTTTGTTAATAAATTTTTTTAATTAATGTAATAGTTAATGAAATAAAAATTAAAAACTGTATATTTTAGACGGTGAAATTTAATAGCTATATTCGCTTCAATTCGCGATATCTCGGACAATTATGAACGGATTTAATTTATACTTTGTTTTCTAAACACGTTTTGAAATACAGATGCTTATGAGTTGTAAATATTGATTAAAAAATGTTAATAATAATAATTTGTTTGTTGTTAATTAGATCAGTTCTGCGTTTGTGCACTATGAGTTTCAAATTAAAAAAGTATCGAGGGAATTTTAAATTTCGAG
>JABFPV010000069.1:0-12957 GCA_022817185.1 Oxyscelio sp. ZL-2020 | reverse complement strand
TAATGAATTAGATAATACTTTTTATATTTAGATTAAGTTATCCAAACCTGTCCCTCACTCATAACGGCATCGTATTCACTCTGTACTACTTTCAGTTCTTCGTCCTTTGCTCTCAACACTTTTTCAGCTTCTTCTAGATTTTTATTAGCACGTTCATGCTTACTCTCTTGTATTGCAAGATTGGACTACAATAAAATTGTATGTTTATGTATTTTATATTAAAAATATTTTATAAATACTCTACTTAATCAGTGACTTTATTGATTTATGTAACTCAGAAAAACTTTCGCCAATTTACATACCTAAATTATACTGTTACATGTATGTATAATACACAAATGTAAACAACCTAACCTTACATTCTCAGGATTTGAGGTTTCTAGATATCCATATGTGTGTAACATACACACATGGTCAAAATTAGAATTTTTAATAAAAAAATAGAAAAAAGAAAAAACAAAAAGTAAAAGAAAATAGCATGTATTTAATACGTAAAGCTTAGAAAGTCATTGCCTTAGACATCTCTCTATGATCAATCAGTGATTTAGGTCTGTAAATTGGCGATATTAACTTATTCCATTGTGTTTTTTAAATTCTGACTGACGAAATTAGATTCTTTATTACATATAATTTTTATACTTAATTTTTAATCACCAACAATTAAAAATAGTCAAACAAGGAAAATATTTGAAACATCTGATTTATGAAAAACTGTTCTTCCAATTTTCTCTTTATTACTACTCTTGTTATCTGTTACAATTTGTAATATAAACTTTCCATTTCTATTCGTAATTTTGAAGCTGAAAATAAAACGGAAGTTTATACTGAAATCGTTACATTACCTTCAGAGGGAGCACATCTTTGTTGATCGCGTAGAAGGACACCATAGAAATGGTCCACTGAATGAGACCAGCAACGTTTCCGCAAGCCTGTTTTGCCGCCTGATAAGTGTAGAGATGGTATCGTAAATAAGGCTGCATCAAATCGACGGTCTCGCCATTTATGTTGTCTTTCGGAAAATTCTGCAGGTTATAGAGGAATCTTGTGTCTGCTAAAACCTGCGAGATTAGTAAATTATGCTAATTTCCGTTTTCTCTTCATAGTTCCACAAATTATATATATATATATAAATATAATAAAAAATTGAATATTAATTATTAAAAAAAGTAGAACTAGAGCAAAACTACTTAACGGACAGAAAATAGCTCCTTTTACATCAGGGAAGAAAAGTGCTACTTTCCGTTAAAAACTGAAAAATTAGTAAACAACTAACTTTTTCCCTAAAGTAGAAAAGGATTTATATAAATATTTATATAAACAAAACAAAAGAATTTTTATTCTCTAATAATTAAAAAATCCTTATAAATATATAACACTTTATATTAAACATTAGTTTTTGATTTATCAACTTTATACCAAATTCAGCTATTGAACGTAATATTATTTTTCTTTTTACTGCTGCAGATAAAGGAGTTAAAGTTAAATACTCTAAACAATAATACTTGAAAACCTTAATAATTTTCTGCACAAGTTAGTCCGAATAAAGGAAATTTGAACACAATAAAATAAGTAGGTTTAATTTTAATCCCTTAGCCCTCATTGTGCAGTTCGGTTTCTTCTCTACAAAATAAATTAACGTAATTACGTTGGCACGAAAAATAATTAACTTTGGAAGAAGTTAGAAAACTTAATGACTTTTCTATAATGTTTCCTAGTCTATTAGAAAAGACTTAAAAGATTTTTTATTTTTCCTATCCATTTCAACATGAAAAAACGGGGCGAGTATTCCCATTTTGGATAGAATTACTTTTCCAATATGTTTTAATACGAATTTATATGTAAATTTTAATACGGCATTTAATTCGTTTAATTACAGACAAATATGTAAATCCAACACAATAAAATTTTATTTAATGAATTATATATATATATATAATTATCTGCTTTAGTTATGTCATTTGATTCCAAAAAGTGTCAGCGACCTTCATAGCTTCGTTCCACGAAGGTACCATAAACTCTTTTTCCTGATCCGGTTTGACCGGATCGAGTCTTCGTCCGAATAAAATAATCACGCAGTCCATAATCAGAGTGATCAGGTATGGCGGCTTGGCGAGCTTGCGCACAGTTGAAATATCCACAGCTTTGATGGTCTGCGGAAATAACGAGCTCCATCAGGAGCACGTAATATAATATCATTACGCATTCAATTAAAAAGAAGGAATATTATTTGAAAATTGCATAAAGTAGAAGCGAAATTTTGCTTGTACTTGGAGCGCGGCTTCAGCTTCTAATAAGGCTGGTTCGGCTGCCTTCAGTTTTTTTTCGGCGACCGCCTTCTCTTTTGAAATGATCTGCAGCAGTGCCTCCGCTTTATCTTTGGAGTCTTGAACCTGCGCTTTGACGGTTTCGGCGTCTTCTTTTTTCGCGTTCACTTCCACAAGGATCTATCATTGGAATCATACAAATTAAGATGGGATGAATAATGCGCAACTGAAATAAATTAGATGTCAATTAAGTGCAGACATTTGTTCCATTGGAGGAAGATATTTTACTAGATTTTGGTTGTAATTAGAAATTAAAGTTATGGTGGACAAATTTATTAAGATTAGGGAGAGGAAATAACTTTTGTAACACGACCCTAGTAGAAAAAATTTCGTCGAAAACGTACGAAAAAATCATCGAAAAAGATCGAAAATTAACGAAAATATTGTCGAAAATGTACGAATTCCCAATTTTAACAGAGATTCGTCGACATTCGTCAAAATTCGTATAAAAAAATTGACGAATATGTACGAAAAAGAACGAATAATAATGAAACGTATGCTAAATTTTTCAAACGTTTTCGTAGTTTTTCTGACAATTTCGTACTTATTTTTTTCTGAAAATGTACGAATATTATCGAAAAAGATCGAAACTGAACGAAAATATTGTCGAAAATATACGAAACCTGTCGAAAAAGTTGTTTAAACACGAATTTCGACGAATCTCTGTCAAAATTGGGAATTCGTACAGTTTCGATCTTTTTCGATGATTTTTTCGAACGTTTTTGACGAAATTTTGTCTACCAAGGGAGTTTTGATATATGTTCAATAAATTTAGTTAAGATTGGATTTATATATATGATACGGATGATATTGATATTGACTACTACGGACTATGATATTGATATTTACTACTGCGAAATTTCATTATGAAAGTTCATGAAACGTGCAACAGAAGATTCATCTAATTAACATGAAATTTCATGATAAAATTTTCTTAATATAGCCTGAATTTTAAAGAAGTGATATAACGCAATTTCATAAAATGATTCTTAATGAATTTTCATGATAAAATTTGCCTGATCTAGTCTGAAGTTTAATGAACAGGTAAAGCCATTTCGTATTTTAATTTTAATGAAATTTTATGATGAAGTTTTCCCGATGTAGCCTGGGTTTCAATGAACTATTGAAACAATTTCATAATATGAATCTAAATGAAATTTCATGATTATGTTTGCCTGAAATTGGATGAATTTTAATGATCCAGTATAATAGTTATTTTAATTAAAATTCATCCAATGTCAGGAAAACATAATCATGAAATTTCATATTATGAAGTTGTGTCAATAGTTCATTAAACTTCAGACTCCATCAGGCAAACTTTATAATGAAAATTCATTAAGATTCATTTTATCATGAAATTTCATGTTAATAAGATGAATTTTCTGCTACACGTTTCATGAACTTTCATCATGAAATTTCTATCCTGAAATCTAGTGAAATATCATTTCATTTAAACGAGGGATTCAAGCAGCGCGGTAGCGATGCGACGAATCGTGGTTTAAAATATACCTCAAAGTCATGCATGAATCATTCATGTTATTTTAAGAACAATTTGATTGCGTACCAAACTTGCAATTATAAGCTATAATATGTTATCACTTTATCCGTTCAGACTAATTAAATGTCATTAGATTTAAATCATATATGGTATAAAGTTATTTGAATAATACGCATGATCCATGCATGAGAATGAGTTATATTTTATACATGGTCCATATATCTGCCAGGTATGAGTTAACAGATTCATGCATGAATCTTATCTATGTCCCATACATGAGACATGCGTCATTGATACATGGTCCATATATATCCTATTTGCATGGTTCATGTATGAATTTTCATTATAATTTAAATTTCGACACTGTTCTTAAGATTAAAAATTGTCAGATGGAAATTTGTAGCCTTATAAGAATGTTAGAAATTAATTATAAAATTAGAAGCTTACAGCTTGAACTTCTATGTCTTTTATTCTTATTTCTTCTTGATTCTTCTCTAATACTTTTTTGAGGTCGTTTACTTGCACCTCGGCGTCGACTAATTTACTTAAACCATTATCCATGCGAGATGCTAATGTACTTATTTCGTTGAGACGTTCCGTGTAAGTTGCTTTGTAGTCGTTGATAAAACACAGAAATGATTTGGGAGTGACGTAGGTTTGTCTACGGAATCTGCGGTAAAAAGTATAACTTTGTTTTAAATTTAATTTTCTCTTAATGAACGAATTCTAGGAATAATTCTAGTAATATTCTAGAAGTAATGCTGGGAATATTTTAAGAGTAATTCTGGGAATATTCTAAGGATTGTTCTTGGAATATTCTAGGAATTATTCTGGAAATGTTCTAGGAATTATTCTGGGAATATTCTAGGAATTATTATCGGAATATTCTAGGAATTATTCTGGAAATATTCTATTAATTATTCTGGGAATATTCTATTAATTATTCTGAGAATATTCTAGGAATTATTCTGGGAATATTCTAGGAATTATTTGTGGAATAACTCTAGGAGTATTAGAATTATTCTAGAATCATTCTAGAATAATTCTGATAATAATTATTTCGATAATTATTATTTAGTGGGAATTGGAAATCATTTTGAAAATATTCTAGGAACATTTTTGGGCCAAGTTTTTATAACATCCTAACAATAATTCTTGAAATTAATATTGGACATCTCGAAATAAATTTTCGAGAATGATTGAAATGATTTTCATTGTAGCTTCAAATAACGCAACTATTTCTCGACGTTGATTTAACATTATTTCAACGTCAAATAAACCTTCAATCTAGTAAGACTCAATGTTGATACAATGTGAAATAATCAACGTGAAGTATTGATGAAATCAACGTGGACTAACATTTTTCAACATTAAATTAACGTCGAGTCAACGTTGATTTAACATTCCTCCCAAAACTTCTTTACGTAAAACATGTTTTTAACCTATCGTAGTAATTAATGCAGACTTCGTTTGCGTTATTCTGCATGTCAGCCATCACGAGAATCAACTCCCGCTTCGTTTCCGGTGTGCAGACAACTTTGTATTTTATCATAAAGTACTCGCTTACTGCACATAAAGCATCCTTGGGCCACTGCGAAAACCAATTCATGGTACAACCTGATATGAGACCCGGAAATTTGAGAGAACGTGAGCGGAATTTTTCGCCAACCTGTAAATAGAAAATTTTATTTCAGTAAATTCAAAATGTACATAATATTTAAAGGCATAAAACTGTTATTAAATTAGGCACAAAATATTAAAACAACAAGGTAACGTTTTAAACTACGTAAATTTAACCTTAACTAAACGTTGATTCAACCTTTGAATAATGAATCAATGTTGCAAATATTAATAGTCTTAAATTATCCTTTGATTCAGCATTAATTTAACGTTGATTTCACGTAGAAAGGAAGTTAGTTATCAAGCTCACTTCAACTAAATTGCAAAGTTGAATAAACGTTCATTCAACATTGATTGAACTTAATTTTACTGGACATTCAAAAGTTGAATCGACCTTATATCAACGTTAATTCAACGTTAAATTTAGGTTTTTACTTCCTTAGAACGCTTAATTCCAATTATAGCCTACTGAAATTACAGTACTACGTTGTTAAATTTACAAATACTTTTTGTAAATGAAAAACTAACTCACTGGTGAGAAACACAGCACAATGTGCAAATGATTTCTCGCCCTCTCAATGAAGAAACTGTACAAATTGTCCTGAGTTGGTGTTCTCTTCGGATCCTCTTTCCTCATAATTGGAGCTATGTTGGTCAAAATTTCATCGAGTTCATCTTTCGGAAAAAGATTCGCAATTTCACCGACGCTTAGCAGATTGTTTATGAACTCCAAAAAGGCCTCATCCTTTATCTCGTTGTCTGTGAAAATGAACGATACTCCCTTGCCTTTTCCCAAACCAGCGTCGCGGAACAATTTTCTCAAGTCTTCTACAAGACTTCCAACGTTGTAAATCCTGTGAAGTCAAACGTCGTTTAAGACACGAGTGTCGTTCGTGATGCAACATAGAGTTTCTCATTCACACAACATCGTGTCTAAACATGTTCGTACCCAGTAAACGAAAACCGATAGAAACTTAAAAAGCGCGATACTTTTCCCAGCCCTAATAACACGAAATATTCTAAGAACATCCCAAGAATATTTTTCTTAAAAATTTTAAATATTCCAAAAATATTTTTAATATTCCAAAATATTCCTGGAATATACCAGGAATACGTAAATGTCCGAGCAAAATATATTCCTGGAATGTACCAAAAATATTTTTAAATATTTTTGGAATATTTCGAAACTTGAACAATTTATAAGTTTTTCGAGTGACATTTTTGTATGTGATATATTTGTATGGGATATTTTTGTATGGGATATTTTCTATGGGATATAGATATGTGCTCCCGTTTCAGATACATATGAAACACCTATTTTTGCAGTTTACTTAATTAATATCATGTTAAAACATTTTGCAAATTGGAAAATTAACTTAAAATTAATAACATTGCATATGTTTAAACCTTGTAAGAACAATTTGGAAAAAAGTATATCCGCAAATAAAAGAGCCAAGACGCGTGAGACTCTGTTTTCCTGAACCTCCGACACCGACCAGCATCATGTTACCCCTCGGGACACCAAGAATCCGGGTTATTTTAATCAAATGGGTGAGTGCATCATGAAAGAAGACCAAATCGAGGTGCATTCCACGAATGGATTCGTTGAATTGTTCCATATACTGACGCACTTTATGCAACACCACTTCATAGCTTAAATAAGAAGGATCCAAAAATGAGATTAAAAATGACGAGGTTAAAATTTCGCTTCAAAATTGTTCCGCAATTTGGCTAATTTTGAAAGTTTGACGCAGAAAGGTAATGAAACTTAATGAAAGTTGCTTAAATTTCACATCGACAACTTTCGAAAACTTATAGTTTATGTTTAACGCTCGAAGTTGCACTTATGTCATCGAACTTCGCGTATTTAAAGCGAAAGTAACTATAACACTGTTATAATATTTATTCAGTTAATATTATAAATTAACTTAAATTGTTTTGGGTCATAAATTATGTGTACTGTTAAGCAGCAGAACGTCATTTTTATTGAATAAACGACTACGGTTACAATGAATAAATAAACGTTAAATTATTATTAATAAATTAATGTATAGGTTAGGAAAGAAATATAAAAAAGTATTTTTTGACAAAAAAGTCATTCTTTTTGAGATACACCAAAAAACAAAAATTTGCACATAACAATACTTTGGTATTTCTTCGTAAACTTTTGGCGCTTCAATCACGAAATCTTCGGGTTCATCCCCCGTTGGTTCTGGTGGATCTCGCAGGAAATCGACGAAATAATTTTCAGTATTATCATAATATTTGTTGTCCAGTCCAAGAAATTCCTCAGCACATTCATCCAATGTTTTAATAAACCACTGTCTATCTGTATCGTTAACGAATCTGGAGAAAGGTTAATTTGTTTAAGAGATACATTTGTTTATAAATATTTGTCAACAAATTTGTAAGTTAATTTAGTATTTCCGGAGTACCTATCGGATATTACTCGCAAGCACTCATGACGCCACAAACTGAGCACCACACTCTCCGTCTGACATTCGGGTCCTTTTATCCTGAGAATGCCTTCCCAAATTCGGGACAAATCGCGCAAGTTGAACACATAGTGGAATTTCGCTGGGGTTGGCAACATTTTCACCTTGGTACGCTGCCATAAAATTCGAGTCAAAGGCACTAACTTTGGAACGATCTTCACGATGTTCGTGGAGAACCTGCTTCCACAAAAGTATCCCTCGCCGATGGTACCTGAAAATTGAGAATCTATGGATAGTACAAGAAATATTGAAAACGTGGAATTTTGACATGAGAAATAATGTGGATTCCCATATGAGAATCCACGTAGAATTCCATATGAGAATCCGCGTGGAATTTCATATGGTAATCTACGTGGAATTCCATATGGGAATTCACGTGGAATTCCATATGGGAATCCATATTATTTCACATGCCAAAATCCCACGTGGATTTCCACGTGATTTTTTTCAGCAGGGTAGGACATCTAAACATAACGAATGATGGTGTTGTAAAACATCCAAAACTCGCATACAATTACGAGAACGAATTTAAACATTGACACTTTCCTGCCGCAGTTGGTTGTTCTCATTGCAGTTTATTCGAGAGCTAAAGTACCCATCCCTGATAATTCAATGCTTGGTAATCCTTGGTAATCGTTAACAAATTTGTCAAGAAATCTGCGGCTTCATCTTTGATCGGCACATGCCGACCATAAAGGTGTGAACGGCAAAACCATTAAATTTAAAGATAATATCCATAATTTATGAGGATGGGTGATCCTTCACCTAAAAAAGGCAGGAAATACCTAGGATTTTTAGCTACCTTCTCCTTATAACATAAAATCTTAAAGAATCTAGTCATCTACCTAGGTAGCAATCAGGATTGAACCTTTTCGGGAACCTATATAAAACAAACAAGGATCGGATTTGGACGAAATTGCGCCAAAACTCTTCAAGGCTTCTCTTAGTATGGTGTAGCAGTTCTGATTACTTGTCACAGCCCATAAAGAGATTTTTACCTTATCGCCCTTGTGTAGAATATGAAGCATTGGTTCTGTCTTCACGCTCTAATTTGATTTCGGATTTCGAAATAACTGATGTTTGGAAAAATCTCCTAAAGATTATCCAGAAGACTTGATGAAAGATATTTTCATCAAGAAATTCATTCAAGTACGCATTTTTGACTTAAGTTTTCGTCTCGTGATATGATAGTAGGTAGTAAGTGATGCCACAAGTCGAATTGTGCTTCTTCGAGCAAATGACCTTAATTCCATTTCATAGAAGCAAACGTTTCTGTAAAATGGATTTCTGGTTGCTGACTAAAGTCTCGTGTGATGAAGAGTATCCTCTTCTTGAGCGCTCTGTCGACCTGGAATTTAGTCTGAAGAACCATCCAGTAATCTTCTGGTCCTTTACACAATTCAGGCCCAAGTACGATCCCAAGTATTATATCTCAGAGAGGATTATAGGAACATTATAGCCCTATTATAAGCACATGTAGGAAAATAGACACCTCAAAGGATAAGCATCTACTATCTTTTATCATTGTCTTCGATTGAATAAGGAACAGTATGGTATATTCCTTTCTTGGTTTCCCCTTAAATTAGATTTAATTACCTTGGGCTATCGTCTTCAACGTTAAATTAAATTAAATTTTTGTTCTAGAACTAATGTTTATGTCTTGACCGGGTTATCTAAAACAAGAAACCCTTTGCCATTAGAAGCCTCGAGCAGTTAGTTAAATTTTATGTCAAGTCTTAAAAGTTCCAATTGAAACTCAAAGTTCGCAAATTCCCGAAATCAAACTGCATCTTCACATTCGTTGTTACCCTCTAATTCATATAGAACAACGGTTGTTGTGTGGAGGCAAATCTTGTAAAAATTGTACGACATGGGTTATTTCAGTTTAACGTTTTCGGGTCCCTAAACACGATAACCTTCACTGTATCAATTATCATCGCCAGGCTCTAATTTCATTATAACACCAATCGTATATTCCTCAAGGTTATTTTACGTGAGAATCTTCTTCATTTGCAACTTCTAGGTATTATAGTTATCCTTAGATGGGACTTCGATTCACGCTGTTTTTACGGCCCAGGAAAAAAAATTTGGGCCTGCATGTTGCATGCATGTTTCATGCATGATGCATACGTGACCATGCAGGGCCCATGCATGATCTATACATTGATCATGCAGGCCCAATTTTCATGCATGGACCATGCATATACCAGCGCATGTATCATGCATTAACCATATACATTTTTTTTCCTGGGGAAATTCATGATGGCGGCTCCAGAACCTTTGGAACCGACTGGGAAAATATCTTCGACGATATTAATACAAAATTATAAGTGATCAAAATTAACTTTCTTGATATTATAAGTTTGTTATATGGAGCAAACAAAGTTCCCAACCTCTACATATGAGATTGAAGGTTCAATTCCTACTGCAATCCTTTTTTTAAATAACATACATGTATTGTATATAGGTTTGAGATACATTTCCATAAATATAATAATATATATAATTAGTTCCACAAGAGCGTATGATCTGTTTCTCTGAGATCTATAAACACTTTTTATATATCTGAATCATTTGTTGACCATTTAAATTTTCTGTGAACAGGTATAAAACATCAAATCCCTATAAATAGAAGCATCTTCGTACCTTTAAAGGATGTTTCACCTGTTTCTAGGAGTCCAGGTCCAAAAAGATGATTCATCTGTAATAATGACATTCGAAAAATGTTCGCCCAACTTACACGCTTTTCTACGTGTTTTTCGCTCAAAATGATTTTAAATTTGTAAATCGGTAAGCAACCGCTTTATCTTTATCTTTTGTGTCATTATATCGTTTCAACCACTTCTTGACGAACTCTACTGACTTTTTCATGTAGCGACCTGCGTTTGCACAACTAGTTTTGGACTTTGGTCCATACAAAGAATAAAAATACATACATTTATAAATAAAATTTTATATACATTTATTTCTTTGTATAACATGAATAATTTATATGACTTTATTTTTTATTATTTGTGTTTATTTTATAAAAAAATACACTAACATTAAAAAAATGATTTTTAATGAAATTTATGATCTTCTTTGAATGTAAAAAACGTTGATCAATGTTTGAGTGCAAATTTTTCATCTGATGGAATGCTTTTAAATCTTAAATTATTTCTTTTTTCATTTACAAATTCATATGCAAAAAGAAAAATCTTATCACGTGACACTATGACCAACGAAATTACATACACATGATATTTAAATTAAATTTTACAATTTTAAAATAACATAAATTGAACCGAATATACACCTATATAAAATCAATAATATGAGACAATTACTTTTGATCACTTTACATTTGAATTTGTTATAAACTAATATAACAAAATGGTGCAAAATTTAAATGCATTTTGTCAGCTAAAATTCTATACTCGAAAACCGTCGGTCAATTAATTCAATCTTTTAAAAAAGTAACTTTCATAAACCAAAAATCTTTTTTACTTAACTTGAATTTCTTTGAAATTTGACAAAGTTACCCAAGTGAAAATGTATATGTGTCTCATATATGCTGCATATATGTGACATATATAGAAACATATATATGACATATATGTGAGCATATATGTTACTGCAGATTAGTTTGTATATATCCAAACATATATGTGAATATATATGCTAACATAAATGTCACATATTTGTAACATATATGTAGCCATATATGGTTACCATATATAACTCATATATAAATTTATACATGTCTACATTCATTTTCTCATAATTTCGAACAGAATACCTACGGAATATTGTGTCCATTGACCTATTTGAAGGAAGAGTGCAATTAAAGATATTGAATTGTCTTTTAAGTCGCGGGGGTATGTCATTTCTGCCGCCACCTGGATGAATCATCGCGGCAAGTAGCGAAACATCTTGTATGGTTAAAAAGTCACCAGGCTTGTCTAACGAATAAAAACCGCCATACTCCATCAATTGACGCACGATTTCATTGGTTATTTGATCTCCCCACTCATTTATCATCGGCATGTTTATGTCGTCAATAAAAACAAACATTTTTCTGTTATTTGGAGGACCGAAAGTTGTTCCCACACGTTTCTCCACATAACTTTCAAACACTCGCTGAAATGTACAAACATTAGCAACTAAATAGAATTATCTATAATAAATTCAAGTTCATAGAACAAAATTAATCAATGTGAAAACAATTATTTATTATATAAATGGCTTATATAAGAAATTATGTAAGAACTTGATGCAAAAAGTTACGTCACTTCTTAAGTCGATTCTTAGTGATTTCTTACATAATGTTTTAACAAAGCAACGGTGAAAAAATTTGGATATTTAATAATTAACCAATTACTAATATTGATTTGTAAACTATTTCAGAATTTTACAAATTTTCTAACAGAAACTTGGAGTATTTCAGAGCTTTTCAGATGTACATGCTTTATGCTACTCTGAAAATATTTGAGGAATTTCTCTAATTTGGATAACTCAGATTTTATATTGTTATGAATTCTTAACATTATTAATAACAGCAACAAATTGTTACTTGTAAATAAACAGTTTCTAAATATCATCATGGAATACAACTTGTAATAAGATAATTTTATAAAATTGTTGAAATTAATTGTGAAACATATTTTCTGTTTTTTATACCTGCACCATATTTGGAGTTGATGCAGACGAAAAATTAAAAGATTTCGTCAAATGTTCAGCTGGATTGAACTGCGACATAAATGATTTGATCATCACTGTTTTAGCTGTACCTTGTTCACCTAATAATTTACAAACGAAATTATATGTTACATTACTAAAATCGAATTTTATAATTAAGTTTACGTAAAAGTAGTTTAATTATTTTACTAGAATATTACTAACAAGTTGTAATATGAATCAATTAAATTTTTCTTGTAAAATATCTAATGTATCAAAATAAATCTAATTAACCTTTTCGCTCCGGGGATTTTTCCTTTGAAATTGACCTCGCATTTTAGCTGAATCTCATGACTTAAATGAA
>JABFPV010000068.1:0-12992 GCA_022817185.1 Oxyscelio sp. ZL-2020 | reverse complement strand
TTCCTAAATATATGTCAATAACTTGAAATATCGTCGATTATAGTAACTGATAAACATTAATACAATAAACCCATATGAAGCTAGCAGAACAAAGTCAGCAGAACCAAATGAATTAAGTGCTTTTAAGTGCTATTTGAATTCGCAAGTAAAAATTAAATGATCATATATTTTTTTTAAATATTTAGTTTCCTGCTAGCTTTATATTAAAACTAATAAATAAGAGTAACAAACTAAGCTACGTTTATTTCAAGTTAGCAAAATATCGTGAGACAAAATAGCATCGCCAAAATCCATATACAAATTATTTCAAGTACAATAAATTTTTAATATTTAAATTAAATTTAAAATTAATAAAAGAATCGATAAAAGTAATTTTAAAAAAGCAATAAAAATAATTAAAAAATCAATACACAATTTTGTATTCTTAGACTATCAAAATAAAACTAAATTCAGAAATGTATACGAGCAGTTGATTGATCAGCAAAAACTGTACTTTTTAATTAGAAACTTATTCAACATTTTTAGCAAAATTAGTCGACTTGATTATATAGACAACAGTTAATTTTACTTTAATTTCCGGTAGTACAATTTTTCATCCAACAATTGTGACTAATAATACCGATTTGCCGATAAAAAGCAACAGAGTGCAACAAACTTATTGTCAACTATTTGTCGCATAAAGTAAGACGTTTAATGTACCGTCAACTTTCTTCGGTGCCCGCTTTTACTTACTGACACACTTGCGTTGTTGCATTCGACCGATTTAGGGACTATATTTGGCGAACGTATACATCTTTCATGAGGATGAAAACCTTCTTTTCTCAAGTGTACCGCTTTTGGATGACGAAGTACGTAACGTGTTCGTATTTTACACTTTTTGATGTGGCTTTCGTAATGACACGCGACAAAAGTTTTACGCGAACGTTTCTACGGCAAACAACTTTGACAAAATAAAACCCCCGCGAGGATTTCAAAATGAGGGAAACGACGATTCGTTTAAAAAAAGCACCCATCCGAACAAGATTATTATCAGCATTGCTTGACTTATATTTGGAAAGCCGAATCGTAAAACGTGTAATCCGAATTGTAAATTTACGATCACACTTGCACGAGATGCCAATTTTCAGTTTCTTGCAATTTATGATTCGCTGTAAAATTTGGAATTTTGCGATTGCAATTTTAAATTGTTCATTATGATTTTCTTTGCTATTTCTAGTCGAGCTTCTGTCACGAATCGTACAATTTACGATTCGAATGAGATAAGTCAACAAATTTTTATTTAGCCTTTATAATTTTGTTTAATTATTTCGGTGTATACATTAATGTTAATGATTTAATAAATGATTGTAAAACAGTTTTTACAAAATGTTAATCGTAATTCTCGTGAAATTTTGTGACTTATGTGTAAGTTTTGTGATATTCGAATTTGTAATATAAAATGTAGACGTTACATTGTTTATCTGAAATTGCAATACATTTATTATTGCAATAAAAATTGTAATATCCGTGATTTAAATGTTGCACTGCCCGATGCGAGCATTAAAGCGAGCGATTCATTTTTCGTGAAGCACAAACAAAAAGTGCCAACGAATTCAAAAGCGTGTGCTACACGGTTCCTTCGTCGTCTATTTCGGTTATACGCGGTTAGTGCTATTTCGAATCGCATCGTCCAACGATGAGAATTGCCAATAAATAGCGAAAACTCGGCGTTGACCGACGGTCGAATTGTTTTCCGACAATATAAAGTGATACTTTAGAGCGCTCCTCAGACTTGGCAGGACTGCGACGATAATCGTACTGCGGACAAAATTAAGCGTCACCCTGGGTCATTTCACGAAAACTTATTCGCGAAATAAAAGTCGACAATGAGGAATTGAACAATCAATGAATGGAAATTTGAAAATCAAAAATGACATTTGAGAAAGTCCGATATTTGTGAGACAAAAGAGTTTATATTGAACGTTAAAAAACCAAACGCGAAAGTGAAAATCGGCATTTAAAATTTTATCGAGAAATGAAATTGGAAAATTTGTCAGTTTAAAAACTGATTTAAGAGTATTTTAATTATTGTAAATGAGGAATGTTTCGAACTCACAATTACGAACTAAAAGTTATATGAAAATAAATGTGTAATATTTTGGGAGTCAGAAAATAAATAAAAGATTTCAAGTAATAAAAGAGAAATATTTAATTGGAATGAGAAACGAAAATCATTTTTGAACAGTAAAATACAGAATTACAAAATTTTTAATAATTTCATAACTTTTACCCTTAAAAGTGCAGACTGCTATTAAATAAATTATATTAAACAATATCAAATTGAAAATAAAAAAATTATCAAATATCAAATTTTAAATTAAAATAAAAAATACAAACGAAAAGAAATAAATTAAGTTTGAAAAAAGTAAATTAGGCACGCTGCAAAAAAATGGTTTAATCATGATTATTAACACGTAATTGACTCGTATTTCGCAGAACGATGATTAAAAATGTGAAAATGATTTAAATAATGTAAAAAATGTAAAGTAAGTAAATGAATACTATTTGATTTTGTAAATTGAATTGAGTTGATTTTCAACTCGCGAATATGTTTTTTAATACAAAATTAAATTTTAACTTTAAAATTCAACTGAAATACATTGTTTTTAAAGTTAGACTTTAATATTAAAGCATATATACAAGAATTTTAAATTCCAGTTTTAATTTTCCAGCATATATGCTTGAAAACATGGTTTAAAATGCAACTTCCTTTTTTACAGTGTAGCATTCAAAATAAAATTTGCTTTCTTCATTTCATTTATTCCGTGTTCTTACATAGAGGATTACGTGCTCTTCAATAGAGTGTGTTCTTACGTCGTGTGCTCTTACGTACAGTCGAGTGTACTTGAATATAAATACTTTACATGAAAATTTAATTTTAAAAATAAACTAATAAATAATGTGTATTACCTGTTACAATATCAATTATTTTGTATCCTGCAAATGATTTTTTTTCAGGATTTCCTCCCTTAAGGCAATATTGCTTTGCAACTTTGTCTGTCATAATAATAGACATGAGTTTACGGGCGCAGTCCTTAAACGTTGTTCCTCCAAATGTTTTCAAGTATTTCACCTAAATTGCAGATATAATACATTATTTAAAATTATTAAAACTTCCTAGTATCGTATTGACGAAATATTTGTATATTGCAAGAGTAATCATAATGAAGATATTCACTTAAGATTCTACAGTAAGATTAATTAAGATTAATTAAGATTCTGAGTTCATAAACCATTGACCACTTTAAAGAAACAGAGATATTGTTTTTACATCTCAGTAATTATTGGTAAAGATGATTCACTGTATTGATATACACAATTCTTAGTAACATTCATTTTAATCCTTCGTTTATTGCATTTTTGTGCGTCTTTGTTATACTGCAAAAATATTTCTTTGGCTATTGTTTTTATTTTCTATACTGAGCGCTACCCTAAGTATGCGACCAACAAAAGTATAAATTAATCTCAATATCAATATCGCTTATTTATAAGCAAATCAAAATTGAATTAGGACTTGATGAGTCAAAGACCTAATAATCCACTGTGTGAAATTTAGTGAAAAGCCACATACAATAAATGAAACAAGAAAAATATAATTAGAATTGCCAATAACCAGTGAAAATAAAATATATATAAAGTCATAACGTAAGTATACAATAAATTATTGAAAAAATTAAAGTCAAACATTTTTCTAATGTAATGTAATTTAAATCTTAATAGGCAGCAAGACTTAATTAGAAATAAATTATACATAGGAATATGTACAATGTAATAAGTAATACACTTAATAAATTGTTAGTCGAATGAAATAAGTATTATGCTTTTCATTTTTATATAGTTCTACGTATAATTTATAACAAACTGTAAGATTGAGTTATAGATTATTATATATAATATGAGTTATAGATTAATATATATAAGTTCTATGTACAATTAAATCTTATTATTTATTAAGACTTAAGTTGCATGTATTGAAAAAAATTTGGTCGAGTGAAATTAGTATTACTATTTGAATATGTAAGACTTGAGTTGAAATCCTGACCTAGAATAGTTTTATTTTAACTTTATGCGTAATATAATTTATAAATTATACAAAACACTCAAAGGTGGTACTTCTTAATTCGTTTCGCCCCAGATGGCCATGATTTTTTCTCAATTTTCAACTACATAATTTATATTAAAACATGGTCAAATATGTGTAATCTGAAGTCTTGTCTTTTCTAATCTGGTCTACGTTTTTTTATTTATCGCACCTGGTTTTTTGTAGAGCAAATTTTATCCAAAACAACATCACACAACCCTATAAGCATGCAATATTGCAGTAATATTACTGCAATATTCACTCGAATATTGATAAATATTTGTGAATATTTATGAATATTATTATATTTCAGTAATATTGTATGTCCCACTTGCAATACTGTAGTAATATTGCAAATTAATATTCAATAAAGTCTAAAAATATATTTGTTACTTTATTAGGAAAATATTAATACATACACTGCAAACACAATATCATATTTTAAAACAATTTTAGAACATTTTTTTACTTAATATTATCTTGTAATATTACTATAATATTGCAAGTGAGGCATACAATATTACAGTAATAATATAATATTATTCATAAATATTCACCAATATTTATCAATATTCAAGTGAATATTACTGCAATATTGCATGCTTATAGGGAAATTTTTATAGTTTTTTCTTTTAATTTTCATTTTTGTCATGAAACCATTATTCAATCGGGCAGAACTCAGAATTCGTGGTGGCGAGTAAATTGTGGAATATTACGAAACATAATAGTTAACTGGGTTTTAAGCATGCTTTGTTATTAATTGTGATATAAAATAATGTTTTCAATATAACGGCTGACTAAAGCAACATAACCTAAGAAAAGTACGCATCTATTTAATTTTTTTGTTGAAACGCCGATAGATGTGATATTTGACATAAGAAAGAAAATAAGTCTTGTAGATTCACCATTTTTTGTTATGGGACAGGAATCTACTCTAAATAATTGTAACACTATACTTTTTAAGAAAAATCTCCTTAATTTTAAGAGATACAGAAAAAATGAATTTTATACACATATCATATATGTGCTTCGCATGAATAAAATTTTCAAAATGATTATCTTTCACAGAAATGTGTTTTACCATTTTATTAAAAATGGTTTAAGAAAATTTACATAAATTGGCGTTTACATAATATTTACATAAATTTTACATAAATATGGCTATTAGGATGACATAATCGGCAAACATATGAAATAAAATTAGATCCGTAGTTACATATTAATATAGCATTATTGTTTAGTATTATTTTAATAATAATATAGTATTATTGAAATAATATAGTATTATTGAAATAATACTAAACTATTGAAATAATATCGTTTCCATGTTTAATCAATATCGTATCATCGATGTTGAAACAATACTGTATCGACATTAACTCAATGTTATCATCAATATTGAAATAATACTGCATCGATACCAAATCGATATTGATTCAATGCTTTACCGTCATTATTGAAACAATATTCTATCAACATCAAATCGTGTTGATTAAATGTTTTACCATCGATATCGAATAGATATCGACTGAAGTGGCATTCGCATATCGATTCGATATCGACTCAATATTTCTGCAATATTCAATCAATATCGAATCAATATTACCGTCGATATTCAATCAGTATTGTTTCAATATTCTTGTTCCCTTAGGGTAATGTAATTTTACGGAATGGCGAACTTTAAAAAATGGCGAATTTTGACAAAAAGTGTAGACGACAAAAATATCACATGAACGTCAGTTGAATATTTCAACAGGTTATTACATAACAATGATATTGAGATATGAAAAATTATGAAAATTGTGCGATGTATGCTAATAATAGCGAGGAGCGCTCTGCATTCAATTACAAAAAATGATAGAACCGAGAAATGGATTGATAAATTGTAACCAAATTTCGATTGTATACGTAAAATCAAATTCCTCATACGATCACGCAGAGATTTTTTTTACATTTTAAACTTTTTCTCCTTTTCGATACTCTAACCTCAAAAAAAAATTTCTTTTCCAAAAATAGTTTACGTCATCGTAATCCCCATAAAATGTTATTACGGATCTAATTTTATTTCATTTGTCTGCCGATTATCTCACAGAATTGATTTTCACCTTGGGCTCCTCCCTTAATGTCTCAATGACTCTATCTTACAGTAAATATATCTATGTCACCAAATTCAGAGTTACAGCCCGATTAAATGACAGTTTCATGATAACAATTAAAATTTAAAAAAAATAAAAAAGTTTTGTTTTCTGAATAAATAAAATAATGTATAGATTGCCCAATACTTTCCTTGTCTTTAATAAAGTAATCCTCGTTGTCTAAATAAAATTGGTTCTACAAAAAACCAGCGGTAAACTACTGCTCTACAAAAAACATGCGGTAAATAAAAAATCCAATATCAGATTTGAAAAAAGAAGACCGAAAACCTTTAGAAACTCATACGATTATACATATTTCACCATGTTTTGCATATAAATTAAGCAGTTGAAAATTGAGAAAAAAACATGGCCATATTTATATTTTTTTATTCCTATATATATTCTGTTTAAAATATTTATACATTAATTTAGATAATATACGCAATCTTAAAATACACACATCTTAATAAAAAAACTTATGAGTCCAATTAGAAAAGTAATTATATTTTTATGGTAAACTGTTCAGTTTCCAAATAGAACATGTGTTTGAAGTGAAACATACATGACTTAGAGTTAGGTTTAATGCAAACAGAAAAATCTTCATTAAATTCAGATGAATACACTATTGGAACTAACAGAATAGCAAGCGCCTTTATCGAATATCAAAGGAATTACAAGAAAATGAAAACTAATAAGCAAAAACTATATTTTTAAAATTATAGATTATAATAGTAAACAATTAAATATCTACTAAATTTTGCATTTCTATACATATAATAACATATTCAACATTTAAATTATTAGCGAAACAACATTATCATTTAAATTATCATTCGAAACAACAAAGGTGCTACATAACAGATTCTACTGGTCCCAACATTTTTTGTTTGTAAGTGTATCATTACGAATAATATTTTTCAACAAATATTAACGGGGGCAGGTTTGAAATTTTAATTGGAAACACCCGATTTTTTATTGCACATTCGAATTCTACAGGACAAAATGTAAGTAGTTTTAACCCTTAATACTCACCATGGGTCAATTTGACCAATAATTTATTTGAATAAAAAATTACGACTGATTACCATTTGAAAATCATATTTGTGTCGCCACCTGTCGGTATCTTTAACCGGTATCTTTCACTTGCACAACTAATCAGATTGTCGCGTTAGAAAGAAAGCAACACGAAGTAAGCTGAGGTATAGCTCAAGTCAAGTTGAAGTGAAGCGAAGGCGAAGTGAAGTGAAGTGAAAGATCGTAATCCCACTACAGACATCTTCGTCCCACCTAAGCATCAATTTAGGCCTAGCGATGCTCAAAAACATTGGCTATCGAATCCACGTGAAATCAACTTCGAATCGAGTTTTTTCCTCTTTAAATCCACGTTGAATTGATTATGCTTTAGCGGACATTTCGCCGCTCGTTCCACATCGATTCCCCGTAGTTCTGCTTTAAATCCACGCGGAATCCACGAACCGAAAGTGGATGTTCTATCCAATTTCCACGTGGATTCCACGGACTCAGTCCCTACGGGTTTATGAATATCTAGAAAACGATGCAGAAAACTGTGTTAACGTTTTATACCCATCTTGAAAACTATAAAATGTCGTCTAGAGAAAGTTTAATCGTGGTGTAGAAAAAGTTGTTTAGTAACATTGCGTAGAAGAATAGGGAACGTTTAGTAAACGTTAATGAACATACCACAAAAATTATCAGAAATTATTTTATCAATTTAAGAGAATTATTAAATTTATTATGTGAACATTACTCTGATGAACGGAATGTACCATTTATTGTGTTTTCAATGAATCACCGAAAAATTAATTGATATCTACTGACAAAAAGTTATAATAGGATTGTTAATAAATCTCTTTAATTTTAAAATAAATGACGACAGACTTTCTTGGTTACGTTCGGTAATGTTTACTAAACGTTACCTATCCTTCTACGCAATGTTAATAAACAACTTCTTCTACACTGCAGATTAACTTTCTCCAGACGACATTTGATGGTTTTCAAGACGGGTATAAAACGTTAACTCAGTTTTCTGCAACATTTTCTAGATATTCACTAACGTTGCTGTTATTTAACCTTCTCTAAACCCTGCAAAAAAATGAAAATAGAAAGAAATAGAAAATAAAAAATTTCAATTGCTTTCTTTAAAAAAGGTAATAGAATTCAAAACTTTTCAATTGATTTCAATTTCCTTCTATTTCTTTAATGATCAACGATTTTTCTATTTTCTGTAGACAATTGATCATGCATTTTTTCAATTACTTGTATTTCTGATAGTAAATAGACTAATTTATGAATAGAAGTTTTATTTTTAAAATAATTAATTGATTTACTGATTTGTTTTAATATGAACGTTATGTGATGCAGACTCTTTTTTTGCCAAATTACGTTTAATAAATAGGATTTAAGATAAACATAATGTTTATATGTAAAATAAAATAATAACTACAGATCATTAGCTGGAAATTGGTTATGTCTATTTCTAAAACGATATTAGAAAAGTCAATTGAAGGCAATAGAAAGAAATGAAAGTGTTCTATTTCCATTTTTTTACAGGGAAGGAATTCTAGATGTTATTGTTCTGTATGGGATGGTTCCATTAATTTATATACTTCAAAGTATATACAGGAATATTTGTTCAACAACTCGATAAGTCGTGTGGCTTCAGGACCGCTTCAAACTTGAGTATGAGTATGATTGACATTCCTGAGAAGCGTGAGTATTACGGGTTAAACGTGCCTTGTGATGCTTCGAGTGATTTTGAAAATACCCGTAGATTTCCTAGGTAATTATGGAGGTAGTTCATATTCCTCAAAATGGTTTTTAAGTAATCTGATAATATCCGAGCATACCCGAAATGGAAGTTTGAAATAAAAATGGAGGTTTCTATTCAAGATTTTAGTTGTTCCCCGCCCCGCCCCTCGAATGAGGGTTTGGGAGTCAAGTGTGGTATCATTTCATAATTTTTTGTTTAATATTGAATTCGAATGTTTTTCTTTTAACAATTCGATGTACATTTTACGAGAAATAAAAATTGAGATGCTATAAATTATAATTTTTGCAATTTCGGAGCCATCAGTCAACCCATACAGCCTGGATCCGTCGAATCCACGTTGAATTAAGATGGATCATCCACCTGACGAGCGTGGAATTTACGTAGATTTAAAGTGTAAACAAGTGGATTCGATGTGGAACGATGAGAGAAATTTCGCCTTACGTATAATCGAATCCACGTGGATTTAAGATCGAAGAATATTCGATTCTAAGTTGATTCTACGTGGATGCGATATCCAATATTCTTTTATATTTAAGAAAATTACGGAACGTGGATTCTAGGTGGATTCCGAGTGGATTTCACGCGAATCACTAAAAATTGCACTTATAGACGAAATTTTCTTTAAAATTCCCTTCCACCTAGAAGGAATGTCGAATCCATCTACAATTCATGTTGAGTAATTTTTTAAAATATTCAAAAATATAGGATATCGAGTACACGTGGAATCAACATGGAATCGACTATTCTTCGACCTTGAATCCATGTGAATTCCGTTATGCTTAAGGCAAAATTTCGCTCATCGTTTCATATCGAATCCACGTGTTTACGCTTTTAATCCACGTGGGATCCACCTTAATTCGACGTGAATTCGATGGGTCCAGACTATACGGAAACAGTAACAAATTTTTTTTTCAGACAAAACGCACGCACTTTTTAGTTGTGGGAGTTTCTATTTAAACACTACAGGTACCACCAGGTACCACCAAGACGCAATTCGAGTACGATCGGGCACTTACGAAATCAGTCAGGGTATAGTATAAACACCTAGGGTACCATAGGATATCCTTGGAATCATTGATGGTATGATCTGGTACCTTAAAAACTCTTCAACATATCGTCGGGCACGTTCGAAAATCACTCAGTGTATAGTCACATACCTTCGGGTATTATCAGGAAAAAAAATTTGAAACCACTTCGGTACGATCTAGTATCTTCGAAATTACTTCACGTATCATTTAGAACCTAAACAATTTGTTAGTTTTTTGATTCGTTGTGCATTTCCCGATAATAGAGTAAAATGTCATTTTTGCGATTTCAGCGTCATCTATAACGAATTAAACAAAATTTTTCGGATAAAAACTTATGTATTTTGTTCCATAGAATCTGAGTCGGTAATAAAAATTGGGATTTCCATTTAAGAAATTTGCTCTAGTCTCACCCCTAGAGGTAGGGGTGGAGGGTCGAATGTGGTATCGAGTGTGGACTTTTAGGGACACCATGTATAATGATATGAAACTTACAACTTTCTTTTTCCATTTCTTTTCCAGGAGTAATTTTTCTAAGCGTTTAATATGTTTTTTTTTCTTCATAGGAAACAAAGTCTTCACATCTTCGTCGTCTGATTCGTCATCTTCATTCCGTCTTCTGTGGGTATTAACCTCCATCAACAAATTAAAGGAATATTTAAGATTGCCTATTTCTTCATTATAAAATTGTAACTGATTTTTAACATCTATAAAATGAATAATTAATTAGAATATTATTTTTCCCAGGTACTCTTCTAAGTCTGACAACCAGCATTATGTAAAAATTATATAAATATAAATTGTTTGTAAAATGTATTTACAAAAAATTGCATAATATTTGCGTAAGTTTAAGTCCTCATTTGTTTCATTTCTTGATAAATTTAATTATATAAAACCTACTAAATTGTCGAGCAATCTATGTAAAATCATTTGCAGAATAATTACTACATTAATATTATAGGCAAAATCTATATAAAAAGTAATTTCAATTTGTGTAAAGTTTTATTTTTTTTAGATGAAAATAAAGTTCCATTATCATAATTTTCTATAAAAGTGTTGCGTGTACAAAAAATTTGTCAATATTTATCAATATCTGTATATTTAAATTAGTCAATAATTGGAATAAAGAAGGACTAACATTTACACAGTTATTATTTCATTAAGGTGATTTGTCAAGCGTTTATTACTAGATTCATGTTTTTTGAAATAACAATTAAATTAATAAATAGATTTTAATTCTGAGTAGCTACGCGGATTTATTCATTAATCTGACACTTTTTAAACTTAGAATAAAACTGTTTTGTATGAATTTATGTCTTAAAAGTGAAACGGCGTTTCTGAGGTGACAAAAACACGCCGTTTCGGATTTCGCAAAAAGTTTGTGTTTAAAGTTCAGCTTTTTTATTAAATATTATTCTCCCGTGAACAAAGAATCCGTGTAGCTTTTTTATATAATATAATATTTATTACAAAATATTTTTTTATATTAAAACACTAAATCTAGTAATAAACGTTTGACAAATCACCTTAATGAGCTGTCAATTGATTGCATGCATTTGTACATCATATTGGTCACTAGGGAAAGAAACAAATACTGTTGCTTATATACCAGACAATGTCTTCAACAGTCTACCCTCACTTCTCCTTTTCTGCTTACTGTTATCCTGGTTACTGTTCGAGTCTACAGATTCTGTAAATAATAATAAATAGTAAGAACTATATCCGTAGAACACTTGGGTGGCGTTATTCATGTATTTTATTTGTGGATATTATCCGAAAGTGAAATAGTATGAACTTTATTTAAGGTGATTTGTCACTGGTTCGCGAAGTTTGAATTCTCATTTTGCCGCCAAAACTACATTTTTGTAAATATTTTAGAAGATAATTAGAATTTCGAATAAAACTCGTGTTCATTGCTTCCATTAGTCTATTACAAATAATTTAGAATTGGCATATTGCAAAGTTGTTGATAAAACTAAGTTTTGAAGTACATTTTATTGCTGCCATTTTTAAGGTTAGCTCATTTGAACACTTTCGTTCCAAAAGTTAGCTTTATCAACAACTTTGCAATTCTAAATTTTAAGGTAGTACCCCCATGAGACCACTAATTAGATAAAATTGATTTTTCTGCATACATTGATAGTTGATTGTATATAATATTTTATAATTGAAAGAAAAAGGTTGATTAACGTTAATTTAAGAAAGATATTTTGAGTTAAACGTTACATTTGGCACTGTAAGTTAGAAAAGGACACGGACATATATTTTATGATAATTCAATGATATATTATAAAAAATGATTAGATAAAAGTGAGAAAAATTGTGTACATATAAAAGAAGGCACGAAGAAAAATATGTCAAATTTTAATCATAATATATCAACTGTTTTCACCATTTATCAAACACATTGTCACAAATTAATTCATCTTGCTAGGTTTAAATAAAGTAATTAATAAGTAACAAATGATAAAAAAATCCCTAAGGGAACACTTACGTTAAATTAACGTTAAATTAACGTTGATGAAAACGTTAAAATACCGTTAAATTAACGTTGTGGAAACGTCGAAAAAACGTTAAATTAACTAGTGAATGTCCGGTCAAAAAACGTTAATTTAACGTTAATACGTCGACGCTATTTCGACGTGAAAAAAGGTTAAAAAACGGTTAATTTAACGTTAACACGTCGACGCTATTTCGACGTGAAAAAAAGGTTAAAAAACGGTTAATTTAACGTTAATACGTCGACGCTATTTCGACGTGAAAAAAGGTTAAAAAACGGTTAATTTAACGTTAATACGTCGACGCTATTTCGACGTGAAAAAAAGGTTAAAAACGGTTAATTTAACGTTAATACGTCGACGCTATTTCGACGTGAAAAAAAGGTTAAAAAACGGTTAATTTAACGTTAATACGTCGACGCT
>JABFPV010000067.1:0-13007 GCA_022817185.1 Oxyscelio sp. ZL-2020 | reverse complement strand
ATGTAAATATAGAAATCTATTAACCTGATTCCTTCCTTGATCCAAAATACTTCTTATGCTATTTTTTTCTACAACTGTACAATTAGGGTGTTTCCATTTAACAAAATTTATCCAACATTTTCTGAACCATTTCACTGCTAAAATAATAAAAATTTAAACTAAAAGCTGTGTTAATAATTCATAAAATTGCAATGATGTCGGCAATATAATATCATGTGATTGTTCGTAAAAATTCAACAGTAATCATTTAAGATTATTAACTGATTATTTATCACACAACTTTTGTGTTAATAAAGTCAGTATTCTTTATGAATAAACAATAAAAAGTATTATTTAATTTTATTTTTTTAATAACGTTTCAATACATATATTTATATTTTTAGAATAGTAAAGTAGTACATTTTCGGTCATTTATAAGCTTTTTAGTCGTTAATAATTCATAATATAAGAACAAATAATTTAAAATATATTTAAACTTAAATTCATAGCATTGGAATGAATACAACGATCTTATTAACAAATAAATTTCAGTTGTTTTTAATAAAAATATTATATTCTGAATTTTAATTTGATTGTAATACAAATACATTATGCTTAAGTAGCATCAACAGAATCAAAATATTATATTAATATACGGATAAAAGTTAATTAATCAGAACTTAATGAAAAATATGTGGTGAAAGTGACATCACGTAGAATAAAAGTGAATTTTATTATGACTTCTTTATAAAAGTAACTTCGAATTGTCACATATTTGGATAGAAATAAGTTCTTAGAATAAAATTCATGTTTATTTTATTGTATTTTTTAATTAAATTATATTTTAATATCAAACATTATACTTTATAATACCTAAATATAGTATAATTTATTTATGTCAATTGCTTTTATGTTATTTTATAATATCATCTGTCGTAAATAAAACTAAATAAATACAATAATTTTTATTTATTTATTAAAAATAAAACAAAAATTATATTTAAAATATAAATTCAATTTTAGTAAAGCGATAATGTTAGTGACATTTTTTAAGAACACCATTACTGGATATAATAAATATGTTTAAACTACACTAATACAATTTGCTACCCTGTAAAAAAAAGTCATATGAGAACTCATATGAGAACTCATATGAGTTCTCATATGAGTTTGACATGTACATCTTTGTACAACACATGACAAATATTTCCCGATCTAATACGCACGAGATCGCGCGTAGTCAACACCGGCCCGAGTGGAAGATTTCCAGAGCGCGGGCGAGGCGGCGCGCGGAGAAAGGGGCATGCAACAATGCTACGGCGCGTCCTGCAAACGACAGAGATGGAACGCGATAATGTAAACTAACGCGCGCTCGCGCACGAATAATACCGCGCTGCAAGGAAGGTATAATAAATAAAACACAAACATTCTCAAGACCTCGGAAATAACCGTCCGATCAGAGAATGTTTAAAAAGGATGAAAGTTGTATTATATTATATTTAACCTGAAAGAAAGACATGTAAATATATAAAATTATCTCTGTAAAGATATAAATGTGTCCTGAGAAGGACAAATACAAATATGTATAAAAGAAAATTATTCTTTGTTATAAAGTTCTCGAAGAACTTTTAAAATGTAAATATAAAGTTATTCTCGTTCAAATGGCCTCGTAAAATTAACCGTTCGGCCAGAAAATCAAAAGATTAAAACATTATTATTTAAAAAAGGATACATATTATATTGATGCCTTATTACATATTTAGCCTAATTGAGTTTTAGGTCTTATAAATCTATTTTAAAACCTGAAAATAAAAGACAAGAAACAAATCTTTGTTAAAAGTGTTTGTCCTGAAAAGGACAAATGAATGTAACATGAAAAATTGCTGAATCCGTAGGAGATTGCACTACTCAGCGAAAACAACGAGTCGAAGACTCAAGTCGAACTCGCGAGCTCACATGCAACCGTCACTACGAGGATTAGCAGCAACAATTACGGTATAATATAAAGTTATTCTTTATATTAACTGTCATGAAGACAGTAACTCACTACAAAGCGGAACCAACAATGGAAAAAGGCCTCGTAAATAAACCGATCGGCCTATGATGCAAAAAGCTCCCATCCGTCAGAAAATACAGCCGCAAGATATATACGGTCCCTCGATGCGCTCCGCCGCTCGCGGCTTATTGTCTCGGTACGAAACCGGTCGACATATCGTTCCCACGATGCGCCCGCTGCTCGCGGCGAAATATCTCCGACGACGGCGGAGCGGCGACTACGCGCGATTCGCCGTGGCGCGGTTATACTTATAGGACGAAAACTACGGAATCCCCGCTACGCTGGGAGAGCCAATCAGAAGCTGCATGATCTAATTGGCTAAACAGCCAGCTCGCTTAGAGATCGTAATTACACAGTGTTCCGCGCGAACATATAACATAAATAAACGTAATTCTGAACGAATTAACGTATTAAAACGACTCTCGCTATACTATAAATTGAAAATATGCGACGAGGCGCACGCGGTAGAAGAAACCGCATGTAAATAAAGCAAACGGCTTAAAATTGACAGCCTAACAAAATAGGCCACGAAACACACGTTATATGGGGAATCGTTGCGCGCGGGCGCTCAATGTGAAAAGGTTTTTCTCCATGGTCCGTGCTCAGGTAATATATATTGGCTGCAAATCAGCAAACAGCACCTATCCTTACACTCGATTATCAAACGCTTCTTTCCGAGATAATTGAGTTCTCCTCCCGAATCGTCCGATTTAGGAACGAAGTATTTACGCGTATTAGAACGGCTTGTTCAGTACGACATTCAGCCAGGATCATTGCACCGCATACCTCGCCACCGGCGGGATAAACGGCATCGCCAGGCCCTAAAAGCCTCAATTTTAGAGGACTGCAAGGAAATCGCCAGCGAGTTCTCGGAATCGCAACTCCTCGAAGACGCCCGGATTTGGCGGGAGTGCGAGAAACTCGCCAGCGAGAGGTTGCCTAAGCCCAGGGACTTGATTCCCGAAGGGCCGGAGTCAGCAGAGAACTCCCCGGCTCCACGAGCAACCCGCCGCAAAATCCGAGTCCGTCCAATCAGCCGAGAGCTACTCGGGCTCTTGGGCAGACTCCGGACCCCGGCCTAAGCGCCAACTAATTACACATACATATCTACACACACACACACACACACATACACACACACTACACCTACACTTGTGGGCCCTTTTCAGGGCCCCGTAACTGGAACCCCGAGCCGAGCCTTCTCACGGCCGGTAAATGTTTCTTCCCCGCGTGGAAGAAGTGAATAAGTCGGGAACTACGCACTCATAACGTTTTTGACCCTGCTTGACGACCGAGCACGCTCTAACAGCCCCGGTTCACGTCAAAGTCTAGAATGCTAAAGGACAAAAGTTCGAATCCCAATAATGGAAATTTTTTTGGTAATGAGTCTGGCAAACAGTCTGGCAAATAGGTCTGGCAAAGAAACTGGCAAAGATTCTGCCAATGGTACGGTCAAACAGCATCTGCCGTACTCGTACAGTCCGGCAAATTAACACACGCCGTACTGAAACAGCACGGCACTGAGCCGGCAATGCGGCACGCCGTATTATCGTCGTACCGAAATTGGTCTGGCGGTAGTACGGCTCACGATACAAATCCAGACTTCAGCCATACTCCTTTACCAGACATACGCCGTACTATTCGCCATACTTGTGCCATATTGTTTCCGTCCGGCAGTCAGTCTGGGCCGTACTGATTGCCGGACTGTTGCCAGACCGGTGCCAGACCGATTATTTCCCCGCGAGATACTACATATATTATATTGTTAATATATAATATATTATACAAATATATATTATAAATATACTATATTATTACATATAATATATTATTAATTATTTGAATAATATCTATTCTTAAACAACATTTTGTAAATAATATAAATTCTAAATAATTGTTTATTTGACATTGCAAATGATATTACATGATGTTTCTGTATCCCGGTACTCTCTTCAAATAAAATATCTATAAATATTATAACAAAATTATATATAAAATCTCAGTCAGAAATATTTCCAAATTATTAGGCAATAATTACAATAAATATGAAATTATTACAATAAATAATTACAATAAATATGAAATAAAACAATAAATATGAAATCGAGTTTCCGAATCGACGTACTCGTAATTCGCTTATTTCGATTGATCTGTCTGAGACAATAGCGAGCATGTTTGCGTCAAAAGTAGCCGTGCGTCGAAATGTTTAAACATTTGTAACGCCATTGAGCGACGACACTTCTTTTATTTCACCCGCAATCTTTGCCAAATTGGATCCCGAACGGCTCTCGTGTACAACACTTGAAGCTTCTCGTTAGCTTTCTACGTGTCTATGTTGTAAAGGGGACTGCACACATGACGAATGGAAATGCGCAAATGGTGAATGTATTCTGCAAAGCAAATGGTGCGACGGATATCCTCAGTGTACGGATGGTTCCGATGAAATCGAATGTGGTAATTATCCGATTCTTTTACATGTATTTACGGTTAGATGCGGCAAAATGTCCTGAAATTGAGATAGTTGCGAATGGTAGTGGAGAACACTACAAAATTCAACTAGCCTTGAATGGCAGTGGATCATTTATTAAAACCACTTTATCGTACAATTTGCCAATGGAAATGAAATCAGACCGTGGATATTTCGAAATGAAATAATTATTATTTCATTAAAATAATAACGTGGCCGCATAGTTACTGTTACCGAGTGCATTCAATGTTTAAAATACAAAACTGCAAAGTATGGGCAATTTTTATTTTTGTTCAATACAAACTTTATAAATAAAAGTGTCAGTGACACTTGTAGAAAATAAACAATTATGAATAAATAATTATTAATTTATTTAGGGAGTAAATAGGGAGTAAATTTGTCTCTGAGAAATTCTAAAAGAATTTTGAAAATGCCAGAAAAATTCTGAAAATTCTTAGTTTTTCAGAAAAATTTATAAACCTAACAGAAAAATGGATTTTCCTGAAAAAGTAAGATTTTAAAAGTCTGAAAATCTCTGGAAAACTCTGACTTTTAAATTTCTCCAAAAAGTTCAGTTCATAGAATTCTGAAAACTTTATATTCTAAATTTAGATACGATATACGGTAATATATTCGACAATTATCCGACTCATTTTCCGACTTTTCAGAAGTTAATAGCTGAATTTTTCAAAGAATTTCAAACATTTTCAATGTTTTTCAGAATTCTATGAACTGAGTTTTTTTGACAAAATTTCAAACTCAAAGTTATTCAAATATTTTCAAATTTTTTTAATTTTGATAAAATGTGTGTTTGATATAACGTATGTTTAGTAAAGTGTGCTTTAATAAAATTCAAGTTTAATATAATGTGCACTGCCCATAAAAATATAAAAAACTAAAATAACAAATTAATTTAAAAAAATAACTTTTTAAAAATTGATTTAAAAAAAATTATTTTTTAATATTTACTAAAATACTATATATTCAAATTTAATAAATCTTTAGTTTTTCTACAATCTATTTATAAATATTTACTGTAAAATATCATTATAATTCAACACCTGTCAAAGTAAATATTACGAAATAAATTTTATTTTTGGATTGGTCACTTTCACTTGAAAAAGTGTTGACTTTATATATTACATATCATGAACGTTTGTACTATAACATAAAATTTTCAATTAATACATCATAAATCAAAGTAACTAATTTTGCTTACGTTTAAAAATATTATGTTGAATTTTGTCGGGTTTCACTGTAATATTTTCCTTCCACCTTGTATAGAATGTTACGCACTTTGTGGTCTAATACGCACCAGAATATCGTTTTCATACTTACACTTAGTCTTTTACTTCTGATTCTGTGTAAACACCTTTATCTTCTAACATGCATTACCTTTGCATTCGTTTGTAATGTTGCTGAATTGATTGCATGCGTATCTTGGAAATGAACTCTGGCTTGTAAATATAAATCCAAACTGTAACTGATATTGTGATAGTAATTTTTGAAATTAACATCACGTCGCATATGCTACTACAAAAGTCGTAAGTATTGTGTATTAGAAACTCCACAGAATAGAGTATAAAATTTTCTGTAATTTTACGATAAAAGTGTAGTAACGACATTTTATTTTTACTTCCATTAATTGTACTAAAATTAAAGTCTGTAAAACTTAATTTTGATTGTTATCATCCACCTTAATTGTATACTTACCAAAATGATTATAATAAATTTGCAGGTTTTATATTGAGAATAAAAAATATCACTTGTGTAATATTTACATATTAAAGTGTAACATAAGGAGGAATGAAATAAGTTAAGACAGCTTGAAATTTTGATTGTAGCATCGACGTTACGATGAAACGCACCTCTAATATTAAAGGTCACCGCAATGGGTTTCCCGAATGTTTGGATGGTTTGGAAGAGTCAAATTGCCGTGCGGATGGATTTGTCAATCACGCAATAACGCTTTTTTTATTATTTTGCTCGAAAAATTCAACACCGGAATGATTTTTGCGCACGCGTTTTAGCCTCTTTCTAATGCACATGCATTTCATCTGTGATCTATTACTTTTTAGAACAAATCGCTCCTTATTTAAGGTTAAATAACGAATTTTGACGGCCACGTGCTTCTATTAAAAGTGTCAGATATTTATTTACATCATGAGCGATTTGTACTACACTTTAAAATTATTAAATGAGCACTTTTTAAATGTCGAGAAACATGTTATAGAGAAATTATTATTCGGATTTAGAAACTAAATTGAACGATAATAATTTCCCACGTAACATTTTTCTTTTCAAGTTGGAGATGGAGAATCAGAAAGTACAATTATACATTTTGTTATTATAAAATTAAGATTTTATTTTATTCTATTAATTATGCAATATTTTAATGAATACGGTAACGTTAAAGTAAAAGATGTAATTACACACATTTTATGTAATTTATTTATATAACACGATTTTAATGTTCATTGTTAAGGTAGATATTGTAAAATAAAATTGAAGACTACCATACAGATTTACAACATTTTGCTACAATTTTTCTTTAAATTCAGTTCATGTGCTCTAAGATATTTACATTTGAAGATATTGTCCAAAGTATTACAAAGGCGCACGCTAGTTGATTCGATGTTAATTGAATGGAACAGGTCGTGGTAATGTTACACAAATTTTACATAACGTTACAGAAACGTCAAAATTTATACTTAAAACATTATTGCAACATTAAAAACATTATTTTACTCGTACATCCAATCACCTCTGTAACTTTGTGCAACGTTGCAGTTCTATTAGGAAATATTGAATCAATACACGAATATCCGTTGCGGTAATATTGATTCAATGATGTCAGCTTAACATTAAGTTAGCGGAATCATTACTACGTTAACATTGATTCTACATCAAAAGATAACAAAACGATGATGCAACGTTTGAGGAGAAAGTTAACAACATTGATTCAATTTTCTTAATCAGTTAACAGATAATTGATTAAAAGATATCGATTGATATTGATTCAATGTTGAACTAACGTTGAATAAATGTTAAGTATATATTGTGTCAAATTTGTACGTAAAATGAAGTATTCGATGCAATAACATTGTAACAACAAACTAACATGGATTTTTTCAAAATTACTCGTAAAAATATATATAAAAATGAAAAATAGAATAAAATAATATATATATATATATATATATAAATTGTACATTCAACACTTAGAAAACGGTTTGTTTAATTTAAGAAGAATTGGATTGACTTAAAGAACATTTCGTTAATTGAACAAAATATTATTATCATTCAACTAAATCATTTTAATAAATATTTCTTCAACATTGATTATATTTTTATTTAATTTTGATACAATATTGTACAATCAATGTTGAATCGTAATTACTTCTACGTTAAATCAATATTATTCATTAACATTTACTTAACGTTGTTTCCAGTTAACTACGTTGTTTCCACTTCACATTAACCAGTTAATGTTGATTTAATATTTAACTGTTAATGTTCGTCTTATGTTGATAATTTATTGTTTAAACGTTAAACTGATTGATAAAAACATTGATTCAACCGTATTCCCAAAATTGAATCAACATCAATTCAACTAACGTGCTTCCTTAAAATATGTTTACATTAATTACTGGTAACTTCCCTTGTAGAAATATTTCGTTGAAAAAAATGTGAAAAATGTGTTAAAAAGTTTGACAATCTCTTGTAAAACAATGAAAATCATTTAGAAATCTGTGAAAAACGTTGCCAAACGTTGAAAAGTTCCAATTTCGTTAGCGTTTTCATAGTTTTTCTTTTGCCAAAAATTTGTCCAAATAAACAATGAAAAACTGTGAAATATTTTGAAAATCTGTGACAAATTTTACGATTTTTCAGTTTTTCACATTTCTTCACTTTTTATGCTGACAATTTTTGGTAGAAAAAAAACTGTGAAAAAAGTGAAAAACCGTGAAATTTCTGAAATTTGTCACAGATTTTCAACCTATTTCACAGTTTTTCAGATTATTTGGAGAAATTTTTAGCAAAAAAAAAACTATGACAAACTTTGAAAAACTGTGAAAAACTATGAACACGCTAATGAAACTATGAAACGCTAATGAAAAAGTGAAAAACCGCGAAATTTGTCACATATTTTCAGCATATTCGACAGTTTTTCACTGTTTATGTGGACAAATTTTCGGCAAAAGAAAAACTGAAAAACTATGAAAACGCTAATGAAATTGGAACTTTTCAACGTTTGGCAACGTTTTTCACAGATTTCTAAATGATTTTCATTGTTTTACAACAGATCGTCAAACTTTTTAACAAATTTTTCACAGCTTTTTCAACGAAATATTTCTACAAGGGTTATATAAATAACAAGAAACATAAATATTTAATGTTTTGGTATCAGATTACTGCAAATTGCTATTTCTTCAATACAAGTAATTTATCTAATTGCAAAAAAATTATTATTAAACGAACAAAAACATACTGTATAACTTACAATTAAATTCCCTACAAATCGAACTGTATTGTACCACTCGAGTAAAATTTTAGTTACAATCTCTGCAATGATATACAATTACAAATTTTAAAAAACTGATACAAAATTATAACACTTTACAGTAAAGTACGAACAAAATTTTCTTTTTTTTTAAATGATAAAAAATGAGATTTTCCTTTACTTTTTTAGCCAATATAATAATAATAACATTTTTGTAACTTCAATTTTCATTAATAAATGACGTATTGTAAGCTATTACAATTTGTAGTGAAACCTGTCTCCATTGCTAAAAATGCTGTCACATTTACGTAGTGATCAACTCAAAATAATGCATTGTTAAAACATGAACAAAAGTTTTGATTAATACACGATCACGTGCAAACTTGTCTTACTAACAAAGACGTTAGTATCGCTGTTACCGATAACGCTTTAGCATGATGTGAACGGCATTTTGGACAACCTATTAATTAATGGAAATGGGAATCGGACAACGAGTCGTCCTGCACTCACGAGAACTCGATCAATGCGAAAACATACTTTGACCGTATTTCAACACCTAGCGTGGTTTTACTTATAAGATTCATGTTCGTATTGTGTATTGTGTGTTGGATCTCGTTCTTCTCTCATTATGTTCGTTCTTGAATGCATTTTGGAACGACGTTTTTGGAACTATCTTGTGTTACTTATTTGATTTCATCCAGTTCTTTCCAGCATAGGTTGCCTGACTATGACTTTTACATGATGGATGATTTTTTTTTCTTTTGTTCTTAGTATCATACTATATGCATTTATATATGGATATCATCAATACTGTTATATATATATTGGTATTATGAAATAATTAACTAACACGAGAAAAATTGCAGTAAAAATTATTGTTGCTCTATCAATTTTCAAAATATACAATTATAGTGAAAGTACTTGTAACAGTTTTAATTGATGAAAATTACACGTTTCTGTTTTAGTTATAAATCTGATTGGTTGTAAATACTGTAAATATGTCAAAATGATCATTTTTACAATGTAACTTTGACAAATTATTTCTGTTGTTATATGTTAGGGAAAGTTACTGCAATACAAATTAAAGTAATAATAAATACGGAAATTATTAGCTTGTTAGTATAATTTAATAAAACTGAATTAAGAAAATGTATTTGAACGATTCTTTATGTTGAAATAGTTTTTGTAAATAATTATGTTTAATTATATATTCTACTATATTCATCACTGTTTATAAACACAGCTTTTTAATGTTTTAATAATATACAGCAATTGAAATAATAATAGTTTTTACTTTCACTGTATCCAACAGAAAATTACGAGCATCAAAATTTGCATTCAAATAATATTTGCTGAAAGAATAATTGTTTACTCCAGTTATTTTCTTCGTGCACTTTTAGTACAGGAATCCAGTTTTCACTGTATTTATATTCTATATGTTCAATTTTCTTATATACTTGTACATATTCGTGTTCAAATTGTCCAAATGCCTGGGAAAAAAGCTGAAAGACAAATGAGTCGGAACCTTTTTTCCCCGGTAGAGTGTTTATCTTTTTCAAAGCAGAGAAACATAATAAATAGCAATTTTTACGAGTAAAAATGCTATTGATATTAATATCTCTCCTTTCAATACGAATGAGTCGTAAACTGTTATAATGTATTACTAATAAGATGTGTACGCTAACTAAAAGTTGTACGTTTGTACTTGCTTTGTTCTGGAGTGAAATCAGTTTTCGGCTCGTTCTTTTTTTATTTCTACTTCTCTGGTGATCTTTGCTAAAAGTTATTTTGTATATGAAGATCATTCATCTACGATTCGCTAATTATATTTTACTTCGCATTACAGATTGTCAGGAAGGCCATGCGCCGTGCGATAACAGAATTTGTATTAGAAAATCCTTTTTCTGTGATGGAAATCGGGACTGCTTAGACGGAAGTGATGAAAAAGATTGTCGTAAGTATTAGAATGAACAAATTTATGTCACTTTTGGAATGAATTATTTATTTGTTAAATATTTATAATGATTGCAATCGGGTTGCTCAAATCCCAATCAGGTTAAGGTAATCTAACAGGTGAAATTAGGCACTGACTAGGTATCCATTTTTGGATATTGAGACCTGTTCCAATGTAGAAAATGTAATTGGCTTTAAACATGGCCCTGATTTGATGTCCACGTCATTGGATTGCTATTGTAGAAATATTTCGTTGAAAAAACTGTGAAAAATTAGTTAAAAAGTTTGACAATCTGTTGTAAAGCAATGAAAATCATTGAGAAATCTGTGAAAAACGTTTCCAAACGTTGAAAAGTTCCAATTTCATTAGCGTTTTCATCGTTTTTCAGTTTTACAAAGTTTTTCACAGTTTTTTATCTGCCAAAAATTGTTAAAATAAAAAGTGAAAAAATGTGAAAAACTGTGAAAAAAGTGAAAAACCGTGACATTTGTGAAATTTGTCACAGATTTTCAACATATTTCACAGTTTTTCACTGTTTATTTGGAGAAATTTTTGACAAAAGAAAACTGTGAAAACTTTGAAAAACTGAAAAATTATGAAAACGCTAATGAAATTGGAACTTTTCAACGTTTGGCAAAGTTTTTCACAGATTTGTAAATGATTTTCATTGTTTTACAACAGATTGTCAAACTTTTTAACACATTTTTCACAGTTTTTTCAACGAAATATTTCTACAAGGGCTGTCTTAGCAATACTTCCGTTCTTGTGAGAAATACAAAACATGATTTTTGGATTACCTCTAAAAACCAATCTTTATTCGTATGCTATTCAGACTATTACAATGGTTGAATTACTTCTTGAAGGTAGAAACTTGAAGAATCTTGAATCAACCTCACCAGTAATACATAGTTAGGCTTATACCAAAACCTAACGGATAATAAATTTATGATATAATGGATAGAACAACTCTTTTTGTTGATTTCATAGTTACTTCTTTCACACCAACACGATATTTAACAAGATCTTTACAACTATCCCATACCAAACCTAGCATCTTCAAGCTTTGCTAATTTTAACTGATTATTGCATTACAAAATCAATTCGTAAATATAAGGATAGAACCCTTCCTTTCTCTTATCTGACCTACAAAAGTTCTAATAGGGATAGATCCGCATAAGGTAACTATTCCGAATTGGTATTACTTTTTATATAAATTAATATCTTTCATTTTGCCCTTGAGAAGACATAGTAGATTGATGTTGTTTGCTGCATTAAATAAGGTATACATCAACGTTTTTTCAAGATTTTTTAGAAAAATAATAACACCTTGATGACATATTTTGCATTGACCTAAAGCTCAAAGAGGAGACAGTAGCATCGTTATGAAACAATACCGCTGTAATTATCTCAAATAGAAAAAATGTTGTCTTAATCTATAAATATGTAATTTCAGTTGTACGACGGATTTTCTAAAAATAAAATTTTTTGTAAAATAGTGGATATGTGAAATAAATTACCTATTTCTTTATCCCTGTTTTCAACCGAAAAACAACTAAATAACAACAAAATGTATCAATTGAAATTACATCTATATAAATTAAGACAAATTTTTATTTCTCTGTTTCAGATAATTACAACCGGTATAAAATTTATAACGTTGTCTCTAACTCCGTTTTGAGCTGTCTCCGGTCAACACAAAATAAGTCATTAAGATTTTATTATTTTTCAATTTAAAAAATCCTGAAAAAACGTCTATGTATATCTTATTTAATTCAGTGAACCCCATCAATCTACTACGCCCCGCAGCAGAGAAAAAAATTCGTAAATATGAGCAATTTTTGGCTTTCACCCTGTTGTTCCCCCTTAATTATAGTCACTCGATGTTTGATAAAAATTGAAAGAATAGGATACACATAAACAGAAGTTGTATTAAAAATTACTATATAATATTATAATTTAGATACATCGTACTTCATCTAATAAAATGTATTTTAATTTAAACAACTTTTATTATTTATATATTGTAAAAATATATAATTACAAATGT
>JABFPV010000066.1:0-13170 GCA_022817185.1 Oxyscelio sp. ZL-2020 | reverse complement strand
CTGGCTAATCCAGGTCTAATGACAACAATGGAAATGTCCTATCAATTCGTTAAACAAATATTGTTGAACATTTCCAAGCAGTTCTTCTTAAAAATAAAAACCGGAATTATCCTTGATTTTCCTCGTTTTTTATTATGGACATTTCTTGGTCAGTCTTGAGAAAAAGTTATTATCATGGAAATAATTGGAATTCTCCATGATTTTATCAAGAAAGCTCCTACCATATCCTGGGTTATTTGACATGTTTGAACATACCACATGGGATTCTCCTGGAACTTTCTGTTTCACATTTCCTAGCTATTTCCGGTAAATTCTGTATCCTGGAATTGCCAGGAACCTTTCACACGGGCAATAATTACACCGTCTTTACACCAAGAAAACACCAAAATTACACCATTTGTGCACCGAGATTTTGGCTGCTTACTTTAATAATTACACCAATTGTGTACCAATAAAACACCAAAATTACACCTTTTCTGTACCGAGATTTTGGTTGGTTTCTTTAATAATTACATAGATTTTGTACCAATAAAAACCAAAATTACGCCATTTCTACACCGAGATATTGGCAAAAACATCAAAATTACAGCTCATTGTGTTAGTGCAAAATTGAATTTCGCACATATTTTATACTGAAGCAGCATTTAAAGGATCACTAACTTAAAGATATATTTATTATTTATTTAAAATATTTTTGTATTCAATTATTTTCGGCTTCACATGTTTTCCTTTATCCTATTCTACCTGAAACAGAAAATTTAACCACACATTATAACACAAAACATCATGTTCTTTTAGTCAAAAATTAAAAGAAACTGTTGATTTAATATATATGTTGTTACGGCCAATAAGCTGCCCCTGTATAACAGGGACTCGGCGACCGCGTTGACCGGCACTAATCGAGACACAAGGTGCCATGGTCGCGCGGGCCGCCCCTGGCCCGCGCCATGGCTGGCCAGGGGCGCGCGGTTCCGACGCACAAAAGACGACGCGAGTAAGTGCTCGACGCTAGTCGTGGCTCCGCGGAGAGCAGTATTGAAAGATTTGAGATATTTTTATATTGTTGTCTCTTTTTAATCCCACTGATAGGATAGAGATAACAATATAAAAATTTTTCAAATTTTTCAACTCTGGAGGAGAGGCATTTACCCACGAGCGACGTCCGAATAACGTCCCCGCGCTCTGTGAGAACGAAAAATCCCGCACGAAAAACTCGTTCCCGCGAAAACGCGGAAGAGACTCGGTGATCTCTCGATCTCTCGATCTCTCGCGCGCGCATGCACACTCGTCGGTGCCGCGCACGCCATATTCTTTTGAATTAAATGAATTTCTCTCTCGATCTCTCGCGCGTGCGTACACGCTCGTCGGTGCCGCGCACGCCATATTCTTTTGAATTAAATGAATTTCTCTCTCGATCTCTCGCGCGTGCGTACACGCTCGTCGGTGCCGCGCACGCCATATTCTTTTGAATTATGGCGCATTCACAGCGGACGTACTCATCCGCGTAACGCATACGATTACACGTGATTACACGTACGTCTGCGCTTAAGGGAACCATACGCCAAAAATTGAAGATTTTCGACCAAATTTTCAAAAAAAATTTTTTTGCATAAAAATACTCGTTGAACCCTCCTCATTAATGAGAACAAAACGAGAATGCAAAAAAAAGTTGTGTTTAAGGTTATTAGACAATTTTTGCGAGGGCGTCATACGATACAATTAGTCGTTGCTAAAAGCAACGTGTTAAGTCGTTTTGCCCGAAAGCGATTACAGCGAGCAAAAACATCTGAAGAAAAGGAAAAAAGAAAAAAAGAGGGTACTGCATACGGGTCACGCATGGATCAATTTTAAAAATTCGTTTAATTGGTATTTATTTCATGTAAATGTGACTAAATATCATAAAACTTTAAATCGAAATATCTCGAAACTTCATTTTGTCTGTTTTTCGATGTTCAAAACATCCCAGATAGCACAAAATGTCTAAGCATAGTAGCAGCATGCATGTAAAGGTATGGCTGACTGTCTGATGCTAACAACAAAATAGCTAACGAAAATAGAGTATTTGAATAAACACGCGAGGCAGAAAAATGTAACCCTTATTTCATTTAGCGAATGGCATGTATGTGAGATGATTGCTACTAATACTGCGACACATTTGTCAGACTTGCGATACATTTTTGTTCTGTTTGCGAGGTGACATTTATGAACCATAATGCTTCCTTCCTGCAAGCATTTTTGTTAATTGAATTATATATACTTTTACAGAATATTTTAAAAAATTATAATTTTTCTGACATTTTTCTAATTAACTAGCATTTTAAATTTAGTGAATTAAAATAATTTTATGTATACAATAAATGTATTGTTAATTCTTTTGCTTTATAATGCTTTAAAAAGAAATTATTTTCAATATAAATAATTTGAAATGTACAAATAACACTGTAATGTAATTTAGACAAACATTTGACATACGTACACTATATAGCTACCTTAATTTACTTTACAATTTTATAACTGATATACACTGGTGATAAAAAAAAATGCATCAATTTTTTAAGGTGAAAATGCATCAATTTCAAAGTAGTGACATTTACTCGAACGAATTCTAAAAAAATCTAAAATCTAAAAAAATTATATAATTAATGTGAAACATTTTATTTTATAGTAATGGATATTTTTTGTATAAAAACTATATGAAAACGCATTATAAAAACAATTGTTTTATTTCAAAATATCAAGACGTTTTCAATACTTTTGCCTATCAAAAATTTTCGTGTTTTTTTACAAGAATGTTTTATAAAACGGTACTTCTTCGTATAATTTACATTATACTAAGTGAAAATATTTTTAGATATTGTACAGAATGAAAATTTCTTCAAAAACTAGTAGAGATAAATGTAAAAGACAAAAACAACGAATGAGGCGTAACAAAGGACAACCATCGAATTCTAAAAAACAGAAGATAATGAAGAATAAATTATTTGAATCTTTGAATAATAACTTAGTCCCTGATCCGTTTGATTTGCCTCACATAAACATTATTCATGAACATAATGAAAGTTATTATTACAATACTAGCGATGAGGAATTTAGCGACGATTTTTTGTCTGAAGAATATGATACTGACGATGAAATTAATTTAGATTGTGATGCTCATATTGATAATCTTTCTTCAGTTACTTCCTTGTTAGCGAAATGCTTCATTTCTACGAAAATGACAAATGTACAGAGCAATGCTGTTTTAGAAGTTATAAAGAGTCATTCTTGTTTCTCTATGATTAGCAAAGATGTCAGATCAATTTTAAAAACGCCTCGCAAGCATATTGAAGTGGAAAAAATGGGATCAGGGGAGTACATTCATTTAGGCGTAGAAAGTACCATTGAATATTTATTAACTTTGGTACCAAATGAAATGATTCCTGAAATATTGTTAATGGACTATCATACTGATGGAGCAACCATATATAAATCAAGAACCAAAACAATTTGGCCAATCCAAATCCGCATAGTCAATTTACAAAATACAAAGCCGGAGATTGTCGGAATATATATGGGAAACGTTAAGCCAGAAGATCCATGTGCTTTTTTCAATAAGTTCAACGATGATGTTAATAAATTGATACAAAATGGGGGCATACCATTCAAAAATACAAAATTACCATTAAAATTACGATGCTTTATTGCAGATGCTCCTGCTAGAAGCTTAGTCTTGTGTCATAAAGGACACATGGCTGAACAGCCATGTTCTAAGTGTAAGGTTTCAGGAACAGTTATTGATAGAAGAATGGTGTTTTTGGAAGTAAACAGTGAAGCTAGAGTCGATGAAGAATATAGACAAAGAATAGGTATCCATTTCAATAATCGAAAAGAAAATGGGATTACATCTTTACCAATGGATATGGTAAAACAAGTACCATTCGAGGGGATGCACCTTGTATATTTGGGTTTAATGAAAAAAATGTTATCAGCATATATTTTAGGTAAATATAAGAAAACTGTAAAATTACCGTATAAAAAAATTGTCAAATGTCGACAAGAATGGAACTGCTGAGTGCATATTGCCCCTCTGATTTTTCTCGAAAGCCACGCACATTCTCTGAATTTAAATTATTTAAAGCTACAGAATTAAGACAACTAGCACTACATACTGGACCAGTGGTATTTGCTGGAATTCTTGACGAGGAGGTTTATATACATTTTTTAATATTTCATACAATTGTTCGAATTTTAACCTTTTATCACGACAATCAAGATCTACTATTAGTTGCTAAGACCATGATTCCAATATTTTTCGAAAGATGCATTAAAATTTATGGTACATCTTTCATGAGCTATAATGTCCATGGCTTTCTACATTTATCAGATGATGTTGAGAGATTTGGATCGTTGGACGATTTCGCAGCATTTCCTTACGAAAACACAATGAAAGTTTTCAACCAGTATTTACGGAAACCAAATCAGGCACTTCAGCAGTTTGCTGTACGTATTGCAGAAGAGCGAAATGTTAAATCTTCGAACAACCAAGACAGTGATTTGACAAGCACGAAACCATCTGTATCAATAAAACACAAAAATGGTCCTCTTATATACTCAATTGAAAGATGTGAACAATACAATAAAATTAAAGTAAATGGAATGAACTTCGACAGGACATCCAGAAATTCGACCCTAATTACAAAAAATTTTAACATTTGTGTTGTAAAAAATATCATTCAGATAAGAGATGAATTTTATTTAATTGTACAAAAATTCGATACCGTTGTTGCTTTTTATGATGTTGGTATTACATCAGATATGCTTTCCATGTTTAAATGCTCTGATATATCGTTAGATTTGAAACTCTTGCACATTTCAAATATTATAAGCAAATGCTACATGATGCCACTTTGGAACTGCATTGAAGACTATACAAATTCGTCTTGCAATAGGGATAATATTGTCAAACCAAATCAGTGGATAGTTTCTGTTCTAAATGGTAAATTACTGTAGCTAGAAGTAAAATCAAACCATTCAATAAACAAATTTTAATTATTTAATCGTACATTACAAATTATGAAAAAAATCATAAATTTAATAACTTGTACATAAAAAATATTATTGTTTAATGCATTTTTTATTATATTTCTTAATATTTTTGCAGCACATAATGAGCAAAAGATCTCATCGTAGTGGTATTAGAAAGCCGCCACGTTACCGAACGACAACTGACGAAGAGAATGATCTCGACAACAATGATATGAATTTTTCTGCAAGTGAAATTTATGATGATATAAGTAAGATTAGAAAGATTGTTTCCTCAACAAATCAGTCGGTCAAAAGACAAAGCACTCCTCAGGAAAAAGAAGACGATATCTCCAGAATTACTGAGGATAATACATCTATAGATTTACTTCAGTCAAATCCATTGGCACACAAACCTTCACAGTCAAGTGACCTATTGAAAGCGGCTGATCCTGAAAACTTAAAATCATTGGCAAATTTTATTCCTACTTTTTAATAAATAAGTACATGAAGAAATTCAGTTATTACAGTTTTTTATGACGTATACTGGGTCTTTTTCTTCAAACCGTGTGTACATCCTTATAAAAATATCTCTGAAAAGAATCGCAAAAAGTCTGAATCTTTGTTGAAATTGAGACTCTCAGAGTATTTGAAATTTTTTCAGACCTTTCTTAAAACTCTTTCAAACATTTTCAAACACTTTCAAACATTTTCAGACTTTGTCAAAGTTTGAAGATAAGTTTGCAATAGTCTGAAAAAGTTTGAAATAATCTGGCAGTTTAAATTTTAACAAAGATTCAAACAGTTTTAAATATCGAATAACATTTCAGACACTTTCAGACTTTCTCAGATCAATTTTCGGACATTTCAGAGTTTTGCAGAGAAATATTTTTACAAGGGCACCTTCGCATTCTATTTTATTGTACAATTTCAATAAAAAGAAGCAGTAGAAGGAGTATATTGAGAGCAAATACACAAATATTGGAATATGAGTAGATATAAATAAAATTAAAGTAGAACTAATTTATATAGATGAATATTGCAATTTTTAGTTTGGTTCAATCTTTTTAATTTTTATTAGAAAATAATTATATATTGCAATCGGAACAATGAAAACTTCGTTTATATTTCATTGATTCTCAGACAATTTTTGTATGTACAACAGAATTTTAATGGAGTAATTTCTAATTTAATATTATGTAATAAAAACAAAAAAAGTTCATACATTATTAAGACATGCACTTTAATTCCAATATAATTTTACTATAAATTATATATTTTCTTTTTTACTGAGTTTAAAAGGTTTAAAATGTAAATAGTACACATTATATTATAAATATACATGCTTATGATTACGATTATGTAATTGTAGGATCATGAGGACAGAGACAAAGTCGTGGAGAAAGAAGCAGTGGACATGCGAAATCAAAATTATCCACAAACCTATCATTCGGGTTCATATCATGAACCCGAATCACATAACAACTATCAATGGAATCAATATAGTCAATGGAATACTTGGGGAAATGATTCATGGAATAATGAATATGACAGCAGAAGTTATAATTATTACAGCATACCTCACGCAAATGGAACCGAGTATAAAAGTTATGACAATGCTAATCAGAACACTGCTGGCACATCTCATGGAAAAAAAAACAGTTTACTTGATCTGACGTATGTAACATTTGTGTTAATAAGACCATCAACAATATTTTATAAGAAAATACAATTAACTTAAACAATAACAATAAAATATTAATTTTTCAGAAGCTTTAAAGATGTTACTACACAACTCTTCGAAAAATATAATGCGGAAAGAATGTAAGTAAGACAATATTATTGATAAACTTCAGATATCTATAACTAAAATAACTTATTAATAAATGGAGTATTATTTTACATATTTCAATATATTTGTAATCAATTAAAATTATCTTTTACTCAATATTACATTGTAATATAAAAATGTAACAAAATATTTTAATAAATTTTCTATTAATTATACATTTTTATGTTTTTAGTCAAGAAAACAATACTATCTCAAACTTGTTATTGTCGATCACAAATACATTAAGATTAATTCTGCAAACTATTCATTTATATCTTATAGATGTTAACTTGTTACGTATACTATTTCATTGGGTTTATTTTGTTTCCAGCCGTTTAGAAGAAGGATTCGCTAGAATGGAGAAAACATGTCTTAGAAATAGAAGATAGAAGCCCATGAAACCATCGAATATTCCATTTGAAACTGTAGAACAAGTAAAAGATTTCAATGATGAAACGCAAGAAAATTATACTCAGCAGTACGTAATATATTTTTGTAATGTTTTGCAATTGTTGTAATAAAAAATACTATTTTCAAATAGCTCTAGTTTAATATATTATATTATCCAACGGCCGTGCGAAAAATGCAGTATTATTGAACGGGTCACGCAAGCGGTCATTCAATAATATGGCATTTTTCGCACGTTGTTGGATAAAATATCATATGCAACAAGGGCGGGAAAACGTCCTTAACTCGTTTAACGGCAGACACTCGCCTTCGACTCGTGCTGCCAACTTTACACTCGTTGGCACGTTTTCCCTCCCTAGTTGCATAATATACTAAATTTATATTGAAAATATAATATTTACAGGTTCATTGGTTAGAATTTCAAGGAGGTTACACAATTGAAGAAGCATGTAACTTGGCCCTGAAAGAAGTTATAACTAATGAGATTTCAATGGAATTTACTTGGGAAACTTGTAACGATGGCAGACGAAACCGTGAAGTTTTTTCTTCTACAAAATTAGCAACAGCAATATTAGGTTTGTATTTTAATATGATTGACAAAGTATACATTTTTGTTTACATTCAATATAACTACCCTAACAGACGAAACATTGAAATCACGTGGAATCTGCATTGAATCCACGTTGAAAACGTGTTCTATGCAGATTCCACGTGGAATCCACATCTAACGTCTGTTCGGGTAAATATTTTTCAGAACTCTTGACAGTACAGAAAAATTGTATATTCCACACGTGAACAAGTTCACTCGTACAACAATATACTATTTCAGAACTCTTGACAGTACAGAAAAGTACTTTTCCGTACTCAGTACAGAAAACAGATGTTTTCCACACTCGTACGGAAAGGAGTACTTTTCTGTACTGTTACTCGTTCAGAAAAATTGTGTTTTCCATACGTGAACAAGTTCACTCGTACAACAATATACTATTGCGACTACATGTTTAGCTTCATTATAATAAATAATAATATTATAGTATAAATTTCTATCTGAATTTATTATAGTTTCTTTTTATTACTTGATATAAAGCAAATTATGTTAAGAAATAATTAATTCTACAATGTATTGAAATTCTTATTTATAGAATCATTAGAAAACAATACTTGTATCTCACAAGTTAGTCAAAAAGATTTTTCTCGTGCGATGCGACAAGCATTCAAAAATGCGAAACAACGATATCGTAACGAAAGAGATGCTGAAAGGAATCACGATAGAGTAACAAGGAGGATTCAAGATAGATCTGTAGAAAGGATTCAAAGCACAGCGGCTCAGGAGAATCAAGATAGAACCGCTCCTAATAATCGTTATTAAGCAGTTTAATTGATGTCTTTATTTTATGTTATAATAGTTTATAACTATTCGTTATACTTAAATGTAAAACTTTTGTTCGTCAAATAAATAATTATTTTTCAATATAAATTATAGGCTTATCATTTATATAAATTACGTCTTGCATGAGAACTATGAAAAGAGTTTACTATTTAAGGTGATATGTCAATGGCTAACGAACTTTAAACTTTAAATACCTGCTCCAAAATTAAATTTTCTAAATATTAAAAAAAATTAATATTTATAAGATTAAAATTTTTAAAGATTATAAATTAAACAAATTTTTTAAAGATTGTAATTTTAAAGAATATAAAATATAAATAATATTTATAAAAAGAGCTCTCTACTACCCTGCATTATTTTGTTAATATTATAGGATAATTTTAACTATTGCAAGTTTCGTGATAAAGCAAATGGTATGAATTAAAATTTGACAAACGAGCTAACTCTAAAATAAATATGAAGAAATTTTGTTTAAAGAATTTTCTTTATCACAAGCCCTGCAATATATAAATATTATCCTAAAATATTCCCTAGTAACACACGATATTTTATAATATCTCCCACGATATCATTTGGATATCAGGTGGAAAATAGATATCATTATGATATTCTACTGATATTGTAGAATATCTGTATTAGTAGGGTTAATAACATAACGCAGGGCAGCACACGATTTTTTGCTATTTTTGATTACTTTTTAAAGTATTTAAAAAAACATTATTTTTGTCAATGTCGATAAAGCAGAGCTGATATTTCACCTTAATATATAATTGTGTAATAAACGAAAATTAAATAGGCATTTAAAAATTAAAATTTATATAATAATTTTGTTAATTAATAATATCTTTTATTTGTTACATCCCAGTCAACACAGTTACTCGCAGCAATGCCGCAGCGGTATTGCTGCGAATCTGTTATATTGCTGCAATACCGCTGCGGTATCATTGCGAGAAATGTGTTGACTGGGATATCATTTATAAATATATTATAACAAACTATATTTTTAAACTTTGAACATGCATGCTTGCATTTTGCTAGCATGTGCTGGCATGCATTAGGCAACACAAGCGTTTACTTGCTTACAATACTGCGACACATTTGCTATTCATAAGTTACGAGTATAGTTACTCGAAATCTTTTAAAATGCTACCTATTTGCTTGCTTTATGCTAACACTGTGCTATCTGGGATTATATAATATATTCTGAATAAATATCTAGATACAATCAAAAATCATAATGTTCATTTTATTTGCAAGCTGAAATATTAAGTCGAGAGATTCCTTGATACGAAATGTACAATTTTAACGTATCACATTCTTATAGACTTACCACAAATATAATTACTTCAAAAGAATACTATATAGCAGTATTTTAATTAATTTAATGTTTTTTAATTTAGTTGAAATAATATTCTAGTCAATATTTAAAAGTTCCTACTTATATATAGTATATGTTACCATAATTTCACGTACATATATTTTCGAAATGTTATCTTTATATTTCCATTAGACACACACACTGTTAAAAATGTCTTGAATTTTAATGTATGTACTGGAAGTTCATTTCAAGCATGTACATTAAAATTTATGTACAAATACTGAATGTTCAAATCCCCCAATATTACAGTAGAGATAAGTGCCCAAAAATTCATGTATTAGTAAATTAATTTTAATGTATCGGTACATTAATTTAAATGTAATGTACAAGTACTGGAAGTTTAATTCAGACATTTTTTACGGTGTATTTTTAACAACAAAACATTAGTACTCAAATAAATTATACAATTTATTATATTAACATTTCATATACAGTTATATTTTGTAATAATAATATACGAGTATTACTAATTAGGATATCGATGATTGAAATCGCGATTTTAATCAAATGATTACAAAAAATCAATGTTTTAAATCATGACATATATAATCAGTAACACGAATTTAAAAAGTTATTCATTAAAATATGATCACTAAAATTTAATTCAAATGATTTATAATTAGTTATATCATTTATTTATTTGTTTATAATCTCACCCTGGTTAAAATCACATAACGAATCTCCGAAATTCATAACTGATTTTTCGATTATGATCGTTTATGAAAATTCATACATCCATCATGAAATTTCTGTTGCACGTTTCATAAGCTTTCATCAATGAAATTTCGTTCATGAATCCTTATGAAATACTATGTCACTTTAACCAGGGTATTCATAACGATTAATAATTTAGTTTTTCATGACGATACATAATTGAAAAATCAGTTATGAATTTCTGACATTCGTCATGTGATTTTAACCAAGGTATATTTTACAATATGTAATTATACATTTCTAACAGTACAAAGATGACAGTTCAAAATAAACTATTTCAAAATACATTAATAACTTCCCTAATAACTAAAAACATTTTTAAATATTTAAAACATATAATTTAGTAATATTTTAATGCTCACAAAAAAAATTTTTACAGTTCATTCCTAAAATATTTTAGCTCATAAAAATATACCAGAAATATGATATATTAGGCCGTAATTTTTAGGCGGATATTAGAAAATTTCTAACCTAAATTTTTTTTCTTTTTTACTCAAATTAATGTATTACAAATATTTCCTACTTAATTAAAGTGATTTTCATATACCGATTGTTTTAATAACTATAAATATTTTTTTTTACTGTTTAACTAATTTTTGATAACATTGAAAAACTCAGTTTCTCGAATTTCTATTGAGGTTAGGTTGACGTTTTAAAATTAATTTAATTTCTTCCACAAAATTTTTACAAACATAAATTATTTTTCAAAACTTTGATGAAAAATTGAATTAATTTTGAAAAGTTAGCCTAATCTCTAATTGAGTTTGGCAAAATATTAATGATTATTTCTTACTCATTTTTATTTTAATTTGAATGTAAGTTTTACAAATATATGTAAGTATCACAAATAAAAGTATTATTGAAGTAACTTAAAAATATTTAAAAAATTAAAATATAATTAGATTCAAATCTGATTTAAATCCATATTTAAATTTAAAAGAATGATTCTTTTATTTTTATAAGAAATCATGATTTTTATTCATCTTATTACTAATAAATCTTCTTTTATTTTTAATATCGTATATATTGCATTGTATATTTACAGAGTAAAATAGCAAATAATACATTTAAAGAATTTTATTTGCTTTTCAATTTAAGTTTAACGATTTAAATTCGTGGGCCATCGCGGGCTCTCCGAAACATGTCTATCTTTTCTATCTATCTCGCTCATTATACTTTAGTTCCTATACTCTAAGTATAGAAGCGCTGTAGTATATGAACGATATAGGCTAAGTTCCGTAATTGACTGGCAGTACTGCGTCAGTGAAATGAACATATAAATATCAATGTGTAAGATAAGGATGTACTGATGCTGAAAGTACTGCCAGTAAATTACGGAACATGCCTAATATGTTATATTAATAAAGGACAGACAATTCAGTTCACATAAGTGCATCCTTTATTAATATAAAATATTTAGCCTATTCGGTTTCGATTAACTCACTCAGTTAATAAAGGACAGACTTATGTGGACTAAATTGTCTGTCCTTTATTAACTGGTGGAGTTAATCAAAAAAGAATACGCTAATTGTTTGAAAACGAATACGCCAAAATCCACAGAAAATATTAATATAGTTCCTGTGTTGCCAATTTCTTAGCTCGGTCTCTCTCGGTGCGATTTTTCCCTCTGTACGAGAAAATGGAGGGAAAACTCGCGCTAAGAGAGACAGAGATATGTCTTTTAATAAGACACTCCGTCGCGAGGTGTCGCCAACGTGCCGGTTCGAGCGTCACGATTTGAGCGCATGTCCCGCCTCTCGCCTGCATTCCGCCAATCAGCGACGTCGCTTTGGCTAAACTGCAGCGCGCATGATCTCAGGACTCTGCAATCGCCGTGTTCCATTACTTTATTGAAATACGTCGGACCTCGTGGTGAAACTTTTTCTGTCGTCGGCCATATTTGATTCGAATGTATCTTCTCTCCAAAGGCTCGTGTAGCCAAGAAATAATCGAGTAATCCTCATTGCTCGCCACGGCACATTAACTAGTAACAACTAAACATGGAGAACACGTACAGCATCACCGTGACGAACAAGTTTTCGCTCGCGCTCGACGAGGATGAGGACCCGCTGGAAGTGCTGAAGGTGCGCGAACAAGAGAAAGAGGCAAAAAAACGTGAAAAGCAATCGGAAAAAGAAAACAAGAGCAAGCAGCCGGATGCCCAGAAGACTGCTCCAGGAAAGACCCAAAAAAGTCGTGTTATCAAAGACGTCGCGCCAACGCAGCCCTCGAAAATACAGGAGAACAAAAAAGATCAAGGTTAGTTGGCTTGTCTCTGTCGTGCGAACGCGCGCGCACCATGCGCCGTCTCGCTTTCCTATGCCCGGCCAATTCCGGCCTCGTGCGCGCGCCTTAATATGGCCGTCGTCGCTTCCCGATACGAGATTTTGGGACACGTGCTGTATCACCCTGGTCATTTTTTAACATTTTCTCTCCTTGTCCTAAGTA
>JABFPV010000065.1:0-13171 GCA_022817185.1 Oxyscelio sp. ZL-2020 | reverse complement strand
TTTTACAAAATTTCAGAACATTTTCAGAAAAATTTCAGAACATTTTCAGATGTTTCAGCAAAATATCAGATTTTTCAGAAATCTTTCAGAATTTTATAAAATATTTCAGACTTTTAAGAATTTTTTCAGAAAATTTTCAGAATATTTTCAGATGTTTCAGAAAACTGAAAACTGAAAAGATCTGAAATGTCCCAATTTAAGACGATATTTCAGAATTTTTCAGATTAATTTCAGATGTTTTTAGATCTTTTTCAGAACATTTTCAGACATTTTTCAGAAAATTATTTCCACCAGGGTATTATTATAAGTATTGATAAAATTGTATTTAATTACAATTTTAATAAAACTAACCTGAAAGTAATCGGTTTCATGCAGATGTCCGTTTTGATTGCTCTAACCTACCTGACTCGATATCGGATAGGTCATAAAAAAACTGATGTTCTACTGCAACATCTGAAAGAACTGAATCAGGTTTAACATTTTTGTACATGTTCTATTGTAACGCGCTCGACACCGGCTCGCGTAGGTCCAAGCAATCGAAAACGACATCAGAATTGTTCATGACAACGCGGGAATCGCGAGAATGACGCCATGGTGGTTAAACCCGCACAACATGCGCAACTGCACACGATTTTTCAAGAATCACAAATTGGCATAAACTTAACTTTCATTTAATTTACGAAGTTTCTTACTCATTTAATACACTGCTGGAAAGAAAAAAATAGCCACCTTGAATTCGATGAAAATTTGTCAATTTTCAAATGCATGTAACTTCGTCAATTTTAAACGAAATTTAAAGTTTTTTTTTTAATTAAAGCTTGAAATCTCTACTTTAAGAAGCTCTTCTTAAATTTATTCTGGCCTCCCTTTTTCACCCCTCCTGCCCTTAAAATGTAAAGTTTCTTTCTTTAATAAAAAATTTTTGAACTTTGATATTGTTTTTCTCTAAATAATCCCAAATTAAGGTACTGTATTTTTCTTTTTATATGAAAATTCCGACTTTTCCCATAAAATGCTTTTGCATCAATTTTTAATGCTGATAGAGCGATTTGAAAAAAATGCATTTTCGTGGTTTTCTGATTACTACATTCTATCCAGTTTAATGTTTGACTTTTATTCTTTATGGTTTACTGCCAACATTAGCGTTACTCAATACCCGAGTAAAAAAAATCTAGATCTCAAATGGATCACAAAAACATCTTGTCGAGATCTTGTACAGATGTTCTGGAGATCTCAGCGACATCCCGGAGATACTAGAGGCATACCTGAGAAAGACATGAGATATCAGAGAGATATCGGAGAGATCCCAGAGCGATCCTGCCCAGAGTATTTTAACGTGTCGAATTTGAGACTTTCTGAGCTACGCTTTTAATCTCCGGGAGATCTTAAAGAGATATCCAATACATCATTCTATATCCAACGGAGGCTAATGGTAAATTCTGTATACATCCCAAATGGGTCTACATAAGATGTCCTTGACATCCTGACGAGATGTTCCGGAGATACCAGAGGAATCCAGGTAGAGGTAATAAAAGATATGGGAAGATCTAAATAAGATCTTACCGACATCCCAGAAAGATGTTCCGGAGATGCCAGAGGAATCCAAGTAGAGGTCATAAAGGATATGGGAAAATCTATATAAGATCTTATCGACATCCCAGAAAGATGTTCCGGAGATACCAGAGAAATGTGGTTGGATTAAAAAAATCTAGATCCCAAATGGTTTTAATTAAGATGTTCTTGAAATCCTGACGAGATGTTCTAGAGATACCAGAGGAATCCAGATAAAGGCAATAAAAGATATGGGAAGATCTAAATAAGATCTTATTGGCATCCCAGACAGATGTTCCGGAGATATCAGAGGAATCCAGATAGAGGTAATGAAAGATATGGGAAGATCTAAATAAGATCTTACCGACATCCCAGAAAGATGTTCCGGAGATACCAGAGAAATGTGGTTGGATTAAAAAAATCTAGATCCCAAATAGATTTAAATAAGATGTTCTTGAAATCCTGACGAGATGTTCTAGAGATACCAGAGAAATCCAGATAAAGGTAATAAAAGATATGGGAAGATCTAAATAAGATCTTATTGGCATCCCAGACAAATGTTCCGGAGATATCAGAGGAACCCAGATAGAGGTAATGAAAGATATGGGAAAATCTAAATAAGATCTTACCGACATCCCATAAAGATGTACCGGATATACCAGAGAAATCCAAGTAGAGGTAATAAAAGATATGGGAAGATCTAAATAAGATCTTACCGACATCCCAGAAAGATCTTCCGGAGATATCAGAGAAATCCTGAGATAGGTAATAAGAGGTACGGCATGTGGTTCGATTAAAAAAATCTAGATCCCAAATAGATTTAAATAAGATGTTCTTGAAATCCTTACGAGATGTTCCGGAGATACCAGTGGAATCCAGATAGAGGTAATAAAAGATATGGACTGATCTAAATAAGATCTTATAGACATCTCAGACAGATGTTCCGGAGATACGAGAGGAATCCAGATAGAGATAATAAAAGATATGGGAACATCTAAATAAGATCTTATCGACATCCCAGAAAGATGTTCCGGAGATAACAGAGAAATCCTGGACAGGTAATAAGAGGTACGATGTGGTTGGATTAAAAAAATCTAGATCCCAAATGGATTTAAATAAGATGTTCTTGAAATCCTGACGAGATGTTCCAGAGATTACAGAGGTATCCAGATAGAGGTAATAAAAGAAATGGGCAGATCTAAATAAGATCTTACCGACATCCCAGAAAGATGTGCCGGAGATATGATAAATGAATCCTGGAAAATAATAAATAAAGATGTTCTACAAATCCTGAGATGTACCAGAGATACTTTTGAGATTGTTTTTTTTTATTTCGGGGTGATCAGAGACAGTTGTTTGAGTAATCACAAGATTTCTGCTACTTTATGCTACAATTGTACTTCAAATCATATAAACAACAATATTTCTGTAATTAATTTATAAAGCAGCTGTTACCGAGACGATCGTTAATGTTGGTTCTACAGCATTTTAAATTAATATCAGGGACTTAATGCAGTATTCGGTCAGTAATAATAATAAAGTTTGTGGTTAAAAAGTAAAATGTTACATGTTATATTAACTGTTTTATACACAGAGTAATAGTATATTATGCACCAAGGGATTTCCGTGTAATTCCCATGGTGCATACGATATTTTACGTTACGAGTGAACGGGAAATACCACTTTTCGAAAACTCCCTAGGGCGAGAAATGGCGTTTTCCGTTCACGTGTGACGTAAAATGATATTTTTGTCCAATGTGTGCTAACAGCGGCCTTTCTCGTGCCAGCATAGCAGGAGCGAAGTAGCTTTCGCGCCCTAGGGCGCTAGAAGTAAGCTCCAAGTAAGCTTACACGGTATGGTAATGCAGTGCTCTCTCTACATAAGCTTTATAATTCACCTTAAGGGGATTCTCCAGTTCTATTATGACCGAGTGAGTGGTTTTCAAATTACAATTTTACAGTTAATTAAATTCCTTTTCTAAAATAAATTTTATTTTAAAACATGCTAAGTCAAGTCTACAGTTGTTCCACTTTAAACATTTCAAACTTGCATTTTATTGTTAAGTGTCAGTCGAGTTTCGCTATGTCACACGTATTATCTACGCAAATGAACATCATAAACCGGCTGACCGATCCAAAGAACTGCGATTCGATGCTCAAATGCTCGTTGTAGATCTATCGGTAAACAAACATTTTGCATACGTTGTGACATGCTCATCTTACTTGTAGGAAAGACTAACCAAACATTTCGAAGCTATTCTTCGGAATAGGAGTCTAATATACTTAGCTTAATTAAGTAAGTATGGTCGCTATCTGCAATTATTTCTCAATTGCAATGATAAAATGTATTTCGCAGGACATTAAACAGTAAACGTACAATGAAATGTTTCAGGATTGACTTCTTTTCTGTAAAATTATGTCAAACTGATTTTAAGTGACACTGCAGACTGTTATAATACAATTAGAGTTAATATAATTAATGCATTTGAAGAGAAACATTACATTGTTTCACAATTTTGTACAAATTTATCTATAAAAATATATCATTTTATATATCATACATTTCTGACCTGATATTCGGATTCAGCGATCCCAAAAACCCTTAAAATCATCCGCTACTATAAAAATATTGAAAATCAGCTGTGTTACACGTTATAGTATACACAAATGTCGAAAAACCATGTTAAATGCCATTTAAACTTCGAGCGTCTTGGGGCACGGGTTAATATTAATATTTTTTTAAAAAACTTGGTCAAAAATTTTCATTTCATATAAGTTTTCGATTCATGGGTTGGAAGGAACAGACAACAGTTACGTATTTTATTCCGTAGAATTGGAATCTACAATAAAAAATGGGGATTTCCATTTAAAATGTCAAAGTTACTTCCGTTCCCGCCACCGGGGGCAGTGGGGATACTGTGCTTTTTAAATGATTAATTTTTTGTGCGGTAGGTAGATTCCGAAATATTTGCCTCCATACATTAAAAAGGGACACCATGAATATAGGTATACATAATGATATTTGTAACTATAATATAGTGGTGCTTATGAGGAAATTTGTTGAGAACCCTAGTCTCAAAAGCACTATAATTATTTTTGGGCGCAAAGCACAGAAAATAAGCGGAATAAATTAATCAATAAATACTTTATCATGACATCATGGTAGTACTAACAGTGCCCTAGTGGAAATAATTCTCTGAAATATTCTGAAAAACTCTGAAAAACTCTGAAAATCTGTTAAAATTGGGAATTTTCAGAGATTTTCAGACTTCGATTGAACCTACTATGCATAGATTTTCGTAGCAGATTTTCAGATTTTTTCAGAGCTTTTCAGAGTTTTTAAGAGAAATTTTGAAACATTTTCAGACTTTTTCAACATTTTTCAGAATATTTCAGATTTTTTCAGTTCGATAAAAAATCTAAAATAAGAAAAAATTTTCTCATATTGAGATTTGAAACCCTGACCTTCAACGTCAAACACCTAGACCTCTTCCAATAAGCCACAAAGTCTTATATTAAACTACTTATATTCTGTCTTAGATATCCTGGTGGAAAAAATTCTCTGAAAACGTCTGAAAAACTCTGAAAAATGTTGAAAAAGTCTGAAAATCTCACCAGGTTATCTAGGACAGAATATAAGTAGTTTAATATAAGACTTTGTGGCCTATTGAAAGAGGCTAGGTGTTTGACGTTGAAGGTCAGGGTTTCAAATCTTAATTTTAACAGATTTCCAGAGTTTTCAGAGTTTTTCAGGGAAATTTTCAGACATTTTCAGATCAAATTTCAGAGTTTTTCAGACGTTTTCAGAGAATTATTTCCACCAGGGTGTCTATGCAAGACGCATCATACAACTGCGAAGGGGTTACTTTTTGGCTCTTCGCGGGCGAAATAAGCGAATGAAAAATAAAGTCATCCTATGTTAGCAAAGTTACCAAGCCAAAATGACATTTCTCAAAACTACCTTTGCGAAAATTAACTTTTGTTTGGTAGTTTTGCTCACTTAGATAAACTATATTACACCGTCTGTTATATATTGTTTCCATTATCACCATTTAGCATACATATATATTAATTAATTTTTCTTAGTATTATTATACATATGATACACTTATCTATTGTCGCCGGTAACATCCCAGATAGAACATCAGTTTCATATATGTATAATATATGTATAATATACATATATTATATGTATATATCTATTAAATGTATAAATGTCCATCTGATATATGTATATTATACATCATGTTCTATCGGGGATTATGTCATAAGTCAAATAACAAAATATTAATTCAAAAAATGCTGGTACGGTATTTCCTGAGAAGATTAATTATTAAAAGATTTACAGACGTGACCTAATACATGGTAAATATCACTTATAACATATTAGGTGTATAACATTTACTTAAACATTATATTTGTACACATATTTATGCATTTCGAATACTTTCATAGACACTAAAATGTAAGTTTTTTTACAGTGTAATGTTATTAAATAATGTTACGCAATAAACAATAGCGCATTATAAAATTAACATTATAAAATGAGTACATCTTTTTAGAAAACTATTTTATTTAAAGAAAACATGTTTTTCAATTATTACTTTATTTAACATTATTTATTATCATATTTTATTATGATATGATATTTACTATTTTATTTTCGGAATTGTTGTTGTTCATAGTCTCAGAGCCTTGTCTGGCGCTCTGATAAAACTATTTCACTATTAATAATATTTTGATTTCAAAGTTTACTACTGCATGTACTTACAAAATTTAGATTATATTTATTGTCTGCAAAATTAATTCAAGTGTCACATGAAATAATTGAAGATAACAATAAATGAAAAACATTACTCATAATCGTATTTTTTTCTCCTTATATCTTAGTAAGCTAAAAGAGGATAATTAAGTCTTTTCAAATATTGTATTTTTTTAATACTGTAATTGTTCATTTATCCGGAAATAAAATAATAAATATCATATCATAGTAAAATATCATAATAAATAATCATAAATAATATAATCATTGAAAAACATGTATTCTCTAAATCTCTAATCTTTAAGTATTACTTTGGATATATTCTTTTTTTGGAAATATCTATTCGATATTTGGCGTATTTTCTTTCAAACAATATTTTATATTAATAAAGGACAGACAATTCTGTTCACATAAGTGCATCCTTTATTAATACAAAATATTGTTTGAAAGAAAATACGCCAATTGTTAAATGTAAGTTTTTAACTTGTCAAACGAAATATTTCTTTCCATCTCTTTTTATCGTCATCACCGAGACAGAGAAAACATACTTTTAACGAAATACTTTTATGTTTGAAATATTAATGTTCAAACATGTACAATGTAACTTTTTTAAATAAAAGTATCTTTCTTATAATTTTCTGATAATAATACAATTTTGTTTATATAATGTCATTTACTCCGATCGAATGCAGTGATTTTTGTCTTTTTTAGTGGCAGCAGTATTCACCAAATTTTTGCCAATAGGTGCACTGAAAAGGCGGTCTTTTATCCATTGTTTTCAGTGGAGAAAATAATGTTTCATTAAACAGTGGAATGAAAGAAATATTTCAATGGCTGCGCATGTGCAGTAATCGTTTTTGCACCAAACTGTGGAGAAATAGTATATTATGTGACAAGTGAGGAAAAACGATACTTTTCCTTACAAGTGCACGAGAAGTACTATTTTTCTCCCTGTCCAAAACTGAACAGTGGGAGAAATTAGTACTTCTCTATCAAGTGTGAGGAAAAAGCCTTTGATTCGCTATTTGAACATGGCCGTTGCTGTCAACCTAATTATCAACATTCTGGGTTCAAGTTTCAAATTATATTTTCACTTATTGGAACAAACATTGTGTTCAGTGATTGCAGAATTTAAGAATTCTGATATTTTTTTGCAGATATTTTAAGAAATTTTCAGACTTAAAAATATTGTCAGATTTTTTCAGACTTTTCAAGTTTTCTATCCTAGTTTGAACTATTATACGAAAAGTCTGCAAAATTCTGAAAATACCGGGTTTTAAACTTTTTAAAACTTATTTAAAGATTTTCCGAGTTTCGCATATTCATAAGAAATATTTACATATATGGCTGCATATATAAAAACTAACTTGCAGGAACTTATATATGTTTGCATATATGTTTAAAAAAACATACAAGTAACATATTTTTATATGCAGCATATATACACCATATGTTTGTTTTTACCCGGGTAATTGAATTTTACAATAATTTTAGGCCGTTCAAATATTCGTTCTTTCTAGCGCTTATGAAATAAATTACATTAATTAATATATTTCATACATTACACATCTACAATAAATAAACAAAATTATTTAAAAATTGTTGCAAAACGAAACAATTAAGTAATATACCATTAAAATATCATTTTACTGTATTAAAGAAATATTTACTTAGACGCAACGATTTTCGGTTTCAAATTCTGATAATTTAGAATTATTTCAACTTGAAAGAAGAACAAATGCTATTAATATTGAAATCACTTACGCTTATATTTCTCTAAATAAAGATTTCATGCATAAATGCCCAATAATTTGAATACAAAATATAAAATAAACTAACTGGAAAGTTGAAGTATCGTCATAATCTGTTTCTTTCTAATTTAAAAATCTAATCAAAAATCTGAAATATTTTATATTTTTCTAATTTCTCAACTATCCCGGAACTTTTAGGATACCTTGTATATTTCACTAATAAAATCAATTCGCAGCTTATATTTCCAGTGATGCATTTTATTATTTTCTTGTATAGTAAAGACTTTGTCAGTCTATTGATGGCATACATATTTTCTTATTACAAATAGTGTTCGCAATTGAAGAATAAAAATAAAAAAATGTAAAACAAATTTAACAATATCATAAGAATCGACGACTATATAAACGACCGTTAAAATTGATGAAATTGATAATATTATAACCCTGAGAGCAAAACGTAGAGACAATTTTGGTAACATTTTGGCTATGCAATGTAGTAAGCGGGAATTGCTAAATAATTGAGAAGTAATGTGTACTTGTCATAATTATTGTTTATAAAGTGATCCTTTAAGTTAATCCATAATAGATGACTATTCCGGTCATAGATATAAACAATAATTGATGCGTTAAATGGCTACAGACAAATGCGCATAACATCGTACATGTGTGGTAAGCCTGAGAAGTTGGTGGTCAAGCGTTATAGGTTAGATACTTAAAACACAATTAAACATTAATAACATCTTTGGAAGGTTTTTCCGAAGGTTTTTTTTCGAAAAGAGTGTAAGAATATAAATATTAAGCATTAAACTTGGGTGGCTAATAGCGCATTATGTAAATAAATACAATATTGTTGATAACTATGTAGTTTTTTTATAATCATTAAGCATTGTATTGATAAAAGATACAAAAATACACAAATTTTTATATTTTGTCTTATTCTATGGTTTTTGCGTTCTAATATCCTTTAATATTAATATCAAATTGAATTTATTTATTGGTATATAATTTCTACGCTCTATTTTTATTTTTTCTCATTTCCTCCTTTCCTGTCCATTAATTTGTTTCTTACATATAAATTAAAAATAATATTCATTTATTAAAGTAAAGATATGATTATTTTTAATGGAATGAATTATTTCCTTATAAATGAATAAATAATAAAATAAAATTAATTAAAATTTGTTTAATATTTAATATTTACCTAACAGTACATTTAAATTAATTTTGTATACTTCATTTTATTGTTAATATATTTATTAATTATTTAGCAATTCCGTTGATCTTAAATAGTTCAATAATTGATATACATTTGGTAATCATTTTAGGTTATACAACTTCTTTCAGTGTCTACATTTTTGGTCAATTATTGACAATCAATGTTGAGTCCATATAATTTAACAAATATTGGTGCATGTTGTGGTCGTAGATATGAATAATTATTGAACAATTGTTAACAATCATCTATATAAATAATGGAACTATTATTGACATATTCTGCTATCTGGGAAGAAGTTAAAAATACGGGCTCTTAAAATGTTATTTACATTACTTTAATAAACTAACTAATATATTTTATTTTACTTTAATAAACAAACTTATTCCGATTACATTTAATTTTAAAAAAGCATTACAGTTTGAATGTTTAAAAAAGTTATGATAAACTTAAAAAGAAAATAGTTTTTCTAACCATACAAAAAATACTAACAGATTTAAATAAGTAAAACTTTTCAATTACAATAGCATTTTTAATTGATAAAATTAAAAATAATTAAAAATACGATATGTGTTAGAGGAATGATAAAAATGGCAAGCAATCCCAGCAATTAAAGACACACGTAAACTCATATCATTTTAGAAAAAAAAACACTTACACTTACATCGTCAATGATGCCGATTATATCAAAATTAAGAATACTTTACGAAAATAATATTCGATCACTGCTTCTTTTATGACAAAGTTTGGTTTATAACCAATTATTAACTTCGTGGATACGCAAAACAAGAAACTGCAACGAACAGTTCGAGAGAAGTTAAAATAATGGCGTCCTAAATTACGTATGTATCTGAGACGAAGCTAGTTGTTGAAGCGACACCACTATTTCTTGTGGCGGGAAATTTGAAAGTATGTGCGGAATATTGTACTTTAAGGTATTTCTATCGTGAAGGAGCATACTAATGGGGTTCTTACACTTGACCGTTGCCAAGATAGATTTTAATAAATAAAAGTATATTGATCGACTAAAAATTACTTTAAATAGTAATTTAGTTTTATTAGTAACAATTTAACATCAAATAAGTTGTTCGAAAGACCTATTAAAAGATGATTTTAAAAAAATTCTGAACTATTTTTCGCCTTTACTGAATATCGTCGACCAATAGGTTCGCAGCACCGCGAGCTGGAAAACGTTTGGCAACGTCGTGTAGCCACGTGTTTATTAGCGGTCTGCTGCTGTTTATATGCTCATCAGTTAACACATTTCCATAATTATTTTATCAATGCATCATGTGTCACTCAAAAATCTAGTGCTTAATATCGCAATATTAATCACTGTATATGTAGTATCTTATATATCAATGTTTACTTGTATGTAATATTTATTTTAATGTTAAATAATACTTATTACAATATCTCAAAAGTGCGTTACAAAATTAAATAATTTTAATAAATGTTAATTAAATGTCTTATTTATTTATTAAATAAATTATTAAATTATTAATTATTATTCAAGTACATTATCAAATGAAATTATTATTTAAATTTTATTCCCTTAATTGCCCCCCATTGATTACAACATATTTTTTAATTTCATGTATTTATTTTAATTAAAAAGATTTTTATTATTTTTATTATTCTTAAATCATTGCGTTAGTAGTAATAGCACTATCAGAAGTCATATTTATTATTAATGTAGCAATATTTCCAATTTTTTCCATGATATTATCAAAGAGCTCAGAATTTATATAGAGTAACAGTTCCTATATGTCCCCCAGCGACTCGGTTTGCATAAGTTTGTCTCACTTTAACATTACTGGGGGATATGGCAGCTGTCCTCTTTTTGTGTTCGCATTTTTAACAATAGAACTGTTCATCTATAAAATTCTGAGATCTTTGATATTATTTATAATTTCATGTTTGTATGTTAGGTTATATTTATCAATTAAACTCATTTAAATCATAATATAAAAATTATTGATGAATGTGTTGTTTAATTAATCAATAATTTAATTTATTAATAAACGAATAAAATGAAATTATCATGAAATTATTAATGGCTATTTTCTTGAATGATATCTCGTTGTCAATTTAAATGTCTCCCGCTCTAGCCATAATGCAACGTTGTCAACAATTATAAAACTTTTCCGATTATGACGTACTTATTGACAAATGTCAAACTTTAGTTCTTTATTTTTAAAAAATCGTGAAGTGAATTGTCTTCAAACTTACACAACAAGTTTATTACATAATGATGTAAGTTACTTTAGTTTTTCGTTAACTTCTGACTGCTAGAAAGAAAATTATAACGACTTATATACTCTCACAAAAGGTACTTCCTATACAAATAATGTATTTTTACGTGATTTCGTAAATAAATATATCGGCTCACAAGAAGTCGATTGCCCCCACATTTAAAATAAATGTGCAGAGTTACTTAAAGAATATACACACGAAGTTCCATCAATTTCTCACTGTATTACCCAGCACGATAGAAATATCGTAATGAATATTATATAAATACAAATATTTATAACAATACAAGAAAAACATTAATTACATAGGTTCAAAAAAATATTATATAACATAATTTTCATTAATAATGTCACGTATACAAGTAAGTCACTGCAGTTATTTTCAACTAAAGAATTAAAAATTCAAGTTATCATGTTCAAACTAACAGCTATAGTTATAACCGTACAAATATTTACTATCCTTCATTTTCAATTTTACATTTCAATTTTTATAATTTGTTTGAATTAATTGTATAAAATAAAATGTGCGTCGCTTCCTACAATTGATTCAATAATTCTATGATAATAATTTTACTTAAATAAACGAACGTATTCCGATTAAATTTAATTCTAAAAAAATAGAATTAAATACTAACAGTTTTAAAATTAAAACATTTCAATTTACGATAATATTTTTAATTGATAAAATTAAAAAGAATGTAAAATGCGACACATATTACAGGAATGATAAATATGGCTAGCATTCCTAACAGTTAAAGACAAATATAACCTCATATCATTTTAGAAATAAAAACAGTTACACTTACATCGTTAATGATGCTGATTATATCAAAATTAAGAATACTTTACGATAATAATATTCGATCACCGCTTCTTTTATGACAAAGTTTGGTTTATAATCAATTATTAACTTCGTGGTTACGACAAACGAGAAAATGCAAGGCACAGTTCGAGAGAAGTTGAAATAATGGCGTCGTAAAGGACGTATGTATCCCAGACGAAGTTAGTCGTTGAAGCGACACCACTATTTCTTGTGGCGGGAAATTTGAAAGTACATGCGGAATATTATACTGTAAATGAATATTATATAATAACAAATCTTTAGAGCAATAATTACGTAGGTTCAAAAAAATATTATATGACATAATTTTCATTAATAATGTCACGTATACAAGTAAGTCACGGTAGTTATTTTCAAGTAAAGAATTAAAAATTCAAATTATCATGTTCAAACTAACAGCTTTAGTTATTACCCTACAAATATTTACTATCCTTCATTTTCAATTTTTACATTTCAATTTTTATAATTTGTATGAATTAATTGTATAAAATAAAATGTGCGTCGCTTCCTATAATTGATACAATAATTGTATGGTAATAATAATTTTACTTAAATAAACGAACGTATTCCGATTAAATTTAATTCTAAAAAAGCATTGTAGTTTCAATTTTGAAAAAGTTATAATAAATTTAAAATGAAATTATTTTTTCTAACCGTACATAAATACTAACAGTTTTAAAATTAAAACATTTCAATTTACGATAATATTTTTAATTGATAAAATTAAAAAGAATGTAAAATGCGACACATATCACAGGAATGATAAATATGGCTAGCATTCCTAGCAGTTAAAGACAA
>JABFPV010000064.1:0-13270 GCA_022817185.1 Oxyscelio sp. ZL-2020 | reverse complement strand
CTTAGTTGAGGTAAGTGAGTTACGTCTTGTTTCTGCGGTATTGGACGGTCAGGATAACAAACGAAAAACTACAAATCAAGCTGTACCGAAACTAAATTGTAATGCAATAATAATAAAATCCCAATTAATTGTGTTCAAATTTTGTAAAAAGAGTATGTATTAAAAAGAGTTCTCTCATTTCACTTGGTATTCATTATTACAATCAGCTAATACGAACCTATAAATAGAAAGCGGTATAAATCAAAACATATTTTCGAATTTAAATTTAATAATGATTGAATTTCTTTCAATAACGCATTTTATTTCATTACTAATAACAAATCGATACGCGCTTTTCCCGGAATATTAAATTATCATTTTTTTTTAAGCATTGTATAAAAGTGTAGTTTTTAAATAAATGTATCAAAGTGATGTTTTAATTATTCTTTTTCATCGTTTCGAAAATAAAAATAATACGGTTATGGTAATTTCGTCATATCGCAATTGTCCGCGAGATAAACGATTTTCACTGATAATAATACGTCTATTGAAAATTGTTATTACATTTAAAGTAAATATATATTTATCCAGTTTATTGTACACAATTATTCTGCGATCAAGATATTACATTACAAATGTTTCGAAAAAAAATGAAATTTAATATTTTAAAAGTATCGTACAATGGTGGATTTTAATAAATTGATATCATGTAGACTACTTTTAATTATGGAACATTAGATGAAAAATAAATTTGAGAAAATCCTCGTCGATTCATCGAAATTACGCTTTTCCTTAACGAAACCGTAATAAACGGGACTGAGGTTCTTCCTTCGGGAAATTAAATCTAATTGACACACTTCTGTAAAGTTGGTATAAAACTATTGCCAGGAATGTATAATGTTATAAAAATGTTTTTTGTTTTTCGCACTTCGCGCAACCTAAATTGTATTTCATCATGAATAAATTAAACGTTCAACTAAAAGATTATTCAAGTTTTCAACGTGTCCTCGTAAATATGGTTGCAGGGAAAAGTTTGTTTTTCAACTTCCCCGTTCGACATCAAAGAGCATTTCCTTTTATTTTTAATTTCAAATTAAATTATTCGAATGCGAGAAATTTTAACGTGCTTTTTAAAAAACCGTTACTAAGGCTTGCAAAGTTTATAACTTACACGTAGCAATAGTCATTTTCTTCGATTCTCATTCCATCTGTTAGGGAAGTTAATCCAACAATTCATTAAAGAACATTTTACGCATACGTTTTTATCTAACTCGAAATTTCAACGATATCCTCTCTCTCACTCTCATTAGGAAATAAAGATAATAAATTAAATAAAGAAAGTTGTTTAAATTAAATATGGAAATAATTATAAACATAATGTTAAAAATGGGTTATGGGCGGACCGATGGGGGCGCACGCGGCAGTTGCTCAGTCGACTCTGGGAGTTCCATGTTTCGTGGACATGTGACGCGAGGTCAGTTCCCTTTTGTACGATTACGAGAGTTATTAATTAAACGCTTTTCTACTGAGTACATATTTTGTATTATTATTTGCGAATCCTAAAACGACCAAATGTTAAAAGGTTATGGGCACAGCACCTTTTCATTGCTAAATTAAAACCAAGGGCCAACTTGTGATCTCGATAAATGAAGAAAGAGAGACAAAAGAAAGCTGGACATTTTTGATACAGATCTCGAACGTTTTGTGCTCTACACGAGGGAGACGAGTGTGACAAATTCCGGTTAATCAGAGGTTTGTGCGTTGTTGTCTGATCTTGATTCTCAGAGACTTGGGATTACGAATGATTGATTTTTCGTAAGTATTTGGTGTCTGATTTTCGTGAATCTTTGGTTAACCCTTATTCACCTGAACCCAGACTGAGGCAAAAATAAAATATATTTTTATTTTAAATAGTCTATTTTGATCATCTTATTGACTAATTAAATACTTAAAACAACGTAGAATTCACGGATTATATAAATATTGACATGTATCATATATGATACACCAGGACAATGTTGGAAGTAAATATGTAATATTAACTAAATAACTTAACGAATATAAAATCAAACTTTTACTGATATTATATAAATTCACAGATTAGTCTTTGTGATGATAATCATAATAACAATTTTTGTTACGCGAAAAACATAAATGTAATTTACATTTCATGCATTGAACGAAGGTTTGACCAGAAGAGCAAAATTTACATCGTCCCCGTTGCACGCTTTCTGGAAAATGACCGATAAGATCATAACGAATGTCTTCTGAAGGACGTGATTTCATAGGTTTTTTAATTTTTTTCAATGGTATTTCCGGTTCAAGTGCATCTTTGGCCGGACGTCCACGTTTACGCTTCTTTTCAGTAATTAAGCTATATGCAATTTTGTATTTGAATTCTTTCAAACGCATCGTTTTGTCTTCAGGAAAGCATAAATTCATGTCACGTTTATATAAAATCCATGAATTAACAATACTAATGTCAAGTAATTGACCAAAAATTGACATATACCAGCGCTTTGACATCATATTTGTTCGATAAATTGCAATAAGCATATCTGCTAGGTCAACACCACCCATATGTACGTTATACTCTTTTACTATAGAAGGACACGGTACATCGACATACTTCTTTTCTTCTTTTGAATAACGTTTAATCGTTTCAACAGGATGTACGTCAACATATGAGCTAGCAAGAGTTACGGATTTACTATCAAACCATTTTACTGCTACGAGCTTATTAACATTGTCTACTTTTGTGTCATATGCGCCACGACCTTTTGATCTTAAATTCTTATCGGATTCTAAAGTACAATCACGTAATCTGTTTGATCGCAATGTTCCTAAACTCAAAATTCCTAGTTCATTACGTAAATATTGAATCAATTCAAAAGATGAAAAATAATTGTCGAAGTATACAAATGACATGGGTGTTTCAGGAATTGTTTTACACAACTTTAAAACAGTTTTACCACCGAAGCCTACATTATCAACACATGCTATTTCATCCAAAGATGCTCCATCATATAAAAAGAAGTCATACACAATTCCTGATACACCAGCCCGTGCAAATATTTTAAACCCCCATTTCTTTGGCTTTTTCGGCATATACTGACGCCGTGATCCAGCTTTTTTTCCTTTGTAAGGAACCATCATTTCGTCGATTGAAAAGTGCTTTTCATGACTGATTTTCAAAAACTTACTTCGTAACATATCAATAATTGGTCTAATTTTGTAAAAACGATCGGTACTTGCAGCTTCATTGTCTACAAAATGGATGTTCTCTTTTAACAATTCAAAACGATTTTTAATCATAATATTTGCAATAGGCTCATATCGAAGTTCTTTGGACCAATAATCTGCGTATGCATGCATCTTTACTAGGCTCATCATCATTAAGATTCCTAAAAAATCTGTTACTTCTTTAGAATTTGTGTTTAAATTTTCGCCTGCTTTTTTAAAGTAATATAAGTTGGTGTTTTGCACGATTAATTTAATGACTTCATCATCAAAAAATTCTCTGAAATAATTGATGGGATCTTTAACTTTGTCTGGAATAGAATATGAATTGTGAGTAGGATTTTCAACTTTATGCATAAACGTATCACTCGTCCATCTGTAAATATATTTGTAATTTTAAAATTAATTCCGCCTTAACATTGTAAATGTATCTGTACAATTATATTTATATTAAATCAATTATATTATGTTTTAGCTAATAAATGTATATATATATGTTTGTAAAATGGTGCTTGTGAGCCAAAAACTAACACCCATATTTATGTACGGAAAATGTTAGAGAAAACATTTCTAAGCATTGCTGTCTAAGTTTTTTGAATTTCTATTGAGTATTTATTGAAATATTTAAGTTTTATTATAAAATGGTGTTTGTGAGCTTAATAGAAGTAATATGTATTAAAATGAATAATTACATGCCGAGAATGCTTTATTCAATTTATTATATTCTAACTACCGTATTACTTTATTATTATCATAAATTAATAATTTTAATTAGGTTTTAAAGCTAAAAAAATCAATTTTGGTTCACAAGCACCACTTTGCCGAAGAATACGGTGATCTACTGGTGTCTGTGAACCTAGATTTTTTAAATGTTACATTATTTAGTAATTATTACGGGTCAGGAGATGATCAGTCCATTTATCATATGAAAAATACAATGTTAATTTATTATAATAAGAAATTTACAATTTTCATTATGTTTTAAAGCTTTTAAAATCAATTTAGGTTCACTAGCACCACTTTACCGACGAATATGGCGACCTGCCCTTGTAAAATAAATTGCTGAAAAAGTATCGAAAAAAAACTGAAAAAGTCTGAAAAAAAGAATGAAAAAGTGTCGAAAAAGGGCTGAAAATGTAGCGAATAGTCCCAATTTCGATACTTTTTCAGAGATTTTCAGACTTTGATGCAGAGCAAAAAGTTTGAAGAATTCTGGAAATATTTTGAAAATGTTTGAAAAAGTCTGAAAAAGTTTGAAAAATTTCTGAAAAAATGAAAAGTTTTCAGACTTTTTCAGACTTCATTTTTTCAGAAAGTTTTCAGACTTTGTCAGACTTTTCTCAAATTTTTTCAGTTTGATTAAAAATTTGAAATACGAAAAAAAGTTTCTCATATTGAGATTTGAAACTATGACCTTCAACGTCAAACACTAAGACCTCTTCCAATAGGCCACGAAGTCTTATTTTAAATTACTTATATTTTGTCATAGATACTCTGTTCCATAAAGTTTGAAAAAGTCTGAAAAAGTCTGAAAACTTTTCATTTTTTCAGACTTTTTTTCGAACAGAGTATCTATGACAAAATATAAGTATTTTAAAATAAGACTTCGTGGCCTATTGGAAGAGGTCTTGGTGTTTGACGTTGAAGGTCATAGTTTCAAATTTCAATATGAGACCATTTTTTTCGTATTTCAGATTTTTAATCGAACTGAAAAAATCTGAACAAGACTGAAAAAAGTCTGAAAAAGTCTGAAAACTTTCTGAAAACTTTTCATTCTTTCAGAAATTTTTCAAACTTTTTCAGACTTCAGACATTTTTAAAATGTTTTGAGACTTTTTCAGACTTTTTGCTCTGCATTAAAGTCTGAAAATCTCTGAAAAAGTATCGAAATTGGGACTTTTCAACATTTTTCAGCCCTTTTTTCAACACTTTTTCATTCTTTTTTTCAGACTTTTTCAGCTTTTTTCGACACTTTTTCAGCAATTTATTTCTACAAGGGTACTGGGGTTTGTGAACCTAATTTTTTTTATGTTACATTATTTAGTAATCATTACGAGTGAGGAGATCTTTGATCCATTTATCATATGAAAAATACGTGGCGCCACGGGATTCTAGGGAGCAGAATTTGTATTTTGCTGATACGATTAGCCACAAAGACATCCCGTTCAGAGGGATTTTTGCTAAGTCATGCTAGCACAATGTTAGCATCAGTCCAACAATGGTATTGTAATTTCTAGTATTCATAAATTTCTTATAGAGCGGTCATCAATTGAGCTAATAAAAGGACTCCTGCCAGATCTAAACGAGGAATGGACTTCAACGTGAGAGAATTCTGACAGATTCCAGGTCAATCCATGATAGGAGTGATCGATTCCGGAGAGCACCGATGTATCGTTGCTGTCCCACTTGCAGGGAACGAAATGAGCCTTGGCTAAGAGCTGGCAGAACTCATTGCGAATGCGAAGTAGCTCAGATTTCTCGTCAGCACAGAATAAATAATCGTCAATATACGTGAAATGCTTCAGCATTTCACTACCTACAGGGAATGGCTGCCCTTCATCGAGAATTAACTGATGTAATCTACGAAGAGCAAGGTAGGGCGCAGAGGAGGTTCTATAGGTGTCCGTAACTAACTGGTAACATTCCACGGGGGCATCAAGGTTAGGTTTACATAAAATACTCTGATATGGTTGGTCTAAATCGTGAACAAGTATCTGTCAATACATCTTAGCTATATCCGAGCAACAAACATACTTGTAAGCGCACCATTGAAAGAGAATAACGAATAAATCAGGTTGTAGCTTAGGTTCCGATAACATATAAGAGTTTAACCAAAGAGATCATAGTAATATAGAGGAACAGTTCCCTAACTTCTCAATGTAATCCAAAAAACATAGCGTTGTCCCACTTTATTGTCATGTCCCCCAGATTAAAGCTATCCTTTTTTTGGAATTATGGAGGACATACAGAATTGTGCCTCTATACTGATCGGAGATCTTTGGTTTAACGACGTAAAATTTGTGAACCTTTAGAGAAAGATCCTTTGTACATTCGGGGACAAAAAGGGGTCTACTCGTTTCATATGTCGTAATTGGTGATAGTCTTTCATGAATTCATGGTACTGTTGACTCAGAGTGGGGTTACAATTGAGGTGCCGAGCCATAGAATTCATCAACCTCAAATCTGTGTTATGGGACTCACCAACAGGATTGGGGGGTTTGCTTGAAGGGTAATCGAACCACATGCTGTCCTGATTCGGTGCACGTCTGAGTGGAACAATGATGCTCCTCGCACTGCAAATGCGGCCAGAATGACGCAGGCGAACTAATCAGGGGAATATAATTCGTCAAATTTTTCGATACAAGCGCCTGGACCGGAAATACTGGACCACTACCAGTCCTAGAACCAATTGTTATAGAAGTCATTCTTTCTGCTACATCAGCTGACTCTCCCCCTATCTCCATCGCCCTTCAACTTCTTCAAAGAAGTCCCTCAGCTTGGTTTGGGCCTTCTTTCGAGCAACTCGCGCTTCCCTCGTGGTACTCTGCGATCGACGCTCCTGTCTCACATACCGTGCATTGTTATAATTGTCACAGAAGATTTTGCAATTGTGGCTAATTGTGCACTCCAGCATTTTCATCATTTTGAGTATAGCTGCATAACCTTCGTTAAAAACTCCAGCAGCGATGTATGCAGCAATTTCGATGGTCTTGAGGCCACAATGCAAATGCTTTGGCACCAGTCGCCACACAGTCGCATTGAAGCTTTTGTTGGCATTTTGCATAAAACCGCCCAAACATCGTTGCAAAAGATCATGCCTGGACAAATCGTTGTAAATTGGAAGAATTTTCTTCTGAACATCAGGGTGAAGGGAGGGGGGGTGCTGAAAACTACCGAGCGCATTAGTAGCCTCCCCGATACGCCATTTGCACCATCTGTTAATACCAACTGGACAGTTTTCATGCCTTGGTATTTCGTCTGTTGAGATCATGTGAAAATACGTAGCCATAATAGCTTTTTTCATTTCCTCGACCGATTCTGTGTTTCGTCTGATAGCCAAACCATAGTATTTTGTCAGTTTCCTTATAAGTGCTTCTGTCAATTTCCCTTTTCCACCAAGTTTCTCAGTTTTTCTGATATTTCGCAGTCTGGAACCCATTCGTTTTTCGACATGACCGACGCATTCACTTTTTGTTACTGGAAAATCATCGCCGTAGGGATTCGAGTCTAAAATTGCTTTGAAAGTCTTAGAATCTCCATCACCAATGTAACGCATACACTCTTCGCGGAGGGATTTGGCGGGGGTAGCAGGATCAGCCTGTGGCTCAAGATACTGCCTTCGGCTGGGTTCTTTCGGGCAGCGCTCATCACCGCGATTCATGACTCGCGCTCGACGCCCACACGCACCTGTCAGCCGTACGAGCGCCCTTGGAAGATTCTCTCAAACAGTTTTGGGAGATCGAGGAGGAATTCGGCGTATCGAAATCCGTTGATGACGAGGCTTGCAAGCAACATTTCGTCGCCACCCATTCGCACTCGCCGGATGGACGCTATACGGTTCGAATACCTTTCAAGAGAAACGGGCCGCTACATTTTGACGACTCTCGTCGCCGAGCAGATCAGCTCCTGCTTTCGCTAGAACGACGGTTCGCTCGTGATCCGACCCTTCGAGATAATTACCGCGCGAGCATGAATGATTATCTGCAACGCGGACATATGGCTCCAGTAGCGCAAGGGCAATCCCATGACGCTCCATGTATTTATCTCTCGCATCACCAGGTACTGAAGAATACCAGCTCCGCGACAAAATTGCGCGTTGTTTTTAACGCTTCCGCGTCTCTAAACGGCAACCTATCACTGAACGACCTGAAATTGGTCGGGCCCAAGTTACAATCTGATCTGCCGTTGTTGATTGCTCAATGGCGCTTGCACCGCTACGTGTGCTGCGCTGACATCGAAGGAATGTATTGGCAAATCCGCGTTGCTGACGCGGACTGCGACATTCAGAGAATCTGCTGGCGCGATTCTCCCGAGCAACCTATCGATAGTAGGCACATCACCGTTACTTTTGGCACCGCTAGCGTCCCGTTTCTCGCGCAACTCGTCTTACGACAGCTAACGGACGACGAAGTTTCCTTTTGGTTGCGAAAATTGTTCATTCCGATTTTTATGTGGATGATTGCTTGTTTGGAGCAGACGATGCACCCACCACGCGTCTCATGATTGAGCAATTAGACGCATTGCTTCTTCGCAGAGGTTTTACACTCCGAAAATGGGCGGGCAATGACCACACTCTCTTAACCGGTATTGATCCTGAAAATCACGGGTTAGCTCTAGAGCGCGACCTTTTTCCAGAAGATGCCATGAAGGTCCTCGGCATTCAGTGGAGTCCTGTTTCCGACTTCTTTTGGCCATCGCTCTCCCGCTCTAAATGTGATGTTATCACTAAGCGGACGGTTTTGTCCATTATTGCGCGATTGTACGACCCGCTCGGTTGTCTCAGTCCAGTCGTGATCACTGCAAAAATTTTCATGTAGTCCCTCTGGTCCTTGAAGTGCACCTGGGATTAGTCTCTCTCGAGTGCTCTCGCCGCCACTTGGGCGAGCTACCACAACGCTCTCCCGTCCTTGTTCGACATATCAATTCAAAGGTGGACCCAGCTGAGTTCGCACTCAGCTCGCGCCGAACTGCACGGATTTGCGGATGCCTCGAGCAAAGCGTACGCAGCAGTCATATTCTTCCGTGTAACCAGCACCGACGGGCAAGTTCATGTCACGCTCTTGGTCTGCAAAACTAAGGTCGCCCCTGTGCGAACGCAAAGCATACCGCGCCTTGAATTATGCGCGGCTCTGCTGTTAGCGAACACTCTCGCTACGATACGGTTCATTCCTGAGTACAATACTCAACACACATATTGCTGGACCGACTCCACTATCGTCCTCTCATGGCTCAGTCGCACGGCGTCGTCTTACGCTACCTTCGTAGTCAACCGTGTGTCAAGAATACAAGCACTCTGCCATAGTGTCGAATGGCGTCATGTGCGCAGCGCCGACAACCCTGCAAATTTAGGTTCGCGTGGTGTTCCCTGCAAGACCTTGCGGCTTCTTCGTTATGGTGGCGAGGACCCCCATGGTTGGCATTAAAAGAGTTTCAATGGCCACATGAACTTCCCCCTCTTCCAGCCGACGCCCCGCTCGAAATTAAGGTGACGTCGTCCTTGACGCACTCCGAAGACGTCGATTTATCCTTCGTGCAAAGATTCTCGTCTTGCAAACGTCTGTGCCGCGTTATTGCGCTCGTGCTGCGCTGGTCCGATCGTCGCGTCAAGTATCGTGTCGTTGCTACCGGGGCAATCACTGGACCGGAAATGTCTCGCGCGGAAACGTGAATCGCTTTATTGCTACACAATGTTCAGTTCCCTGAAGAACTGCCTTTATTACGTGCCGGATCTCCAATTCGAAAATATAGTAAACTCGCTAGTTTAAACCCATTCATGGACGAAAACGGGTTAATCCGCGTCGGCGGGCGCCTCAGTCATGCCGATCTTTCATTCGATGCCAAGCATCCCGTAATATTACGCGCTCACGTCATAACGTGACTTATCGTTTCCGACGCGCATGTCAGGTCGTTTCACTGCGAAGTCTCGTTTACCCTCAGTACGCTTCGAGATATATTCTGGGTCCTCCAGGCCAAGAAGTCGGTCAATTTTTCATTGTATCCCTTGCGCGCGGCTCCGCGCAACTCCGTGTTCTCCGTTCAGCGTGACCCTTTCTCATATGCGGAATCGACTATACCGATCCGGTACAAGTACGAATGGCGGGCGGTCGCGGACAACGAGTCAACCCTGCTTACCTCGCAATCTTCGTTTGTTTTGCCGTGAAGACTATTCACGTTGAGGTCGTCAGTGCTTACACGACCTCGGCATTTATAGCAGCGTTTCACCGCTTCTGTGCACGACGCGGGCTTCCGAAAAACATTTACAGCGTCCATGGTATCAATTTTCGAGGCGCTGACAACGAGCTGGAGGCCGCGTTCAAATCTGCGATTTCCGCGTCCGAATTCCGAGAGCGTCTCGCCTCGGACCATATTGAATGGAAGTACATTCCCCCAGCCGCCACACATTTCGGCGGTCTTTGGGAAGCCGGCCTCAAAAGCGTCAAGACGCACCTGAAACGTTTGTTATGGGCATCGACCCCCACATTTGAGGAGCTTACCACTTTATGTACGCGCGTGGAAGCTTGCCTCAACTCGCGACCTCTCGCTCCGTTTACGGAATTCCAGACGACTTACATGTCCTTACCCCGGGTCATTTTTTGATTCACGGGCCGCTGATCGCTTTTCCGGCGCCTCTCATACCAGATGTGCCTATTTCGCACCTGAATAGATGGCTAAGCTGACAACGCGCTTTCGAGGAATTTTGGCGTCGTTGGACATGCGATTACGTCAGCTCTCTCCAGGCTCGCTCTAAGTGGAAGGTGTCGGAAAAACCCGTGCGAGTGGGTCAAATTGTATTGTTGCGTTCCCACAACCTTCCCTCCACTAAGTGGAACCTGGTCAGAATAACTGGACTTCATCATGGCAACGATGGACTTCCTCGTGTGGCAACTGTCAGAATAGCAACCACCGAGTTGACGCGTCCTCTTTAAAAGCTAGCTCTGCTTCCAGTCTTCGACAATCTGCCAGTCAGAGATGGAAACGAGCTTACTCGTGGGGAATCGGCCTGACCACGTCTTGCGATGTACCCGGAGATGTTGCGAAACGGGACTCGCAAGGCGGGCGGGATGTTCAAGTATCCAATCTATTCGATTTGATGCTTATTTATGTTTGTTTTTATTACTTTTCTCATTCCACTTCGAATCATGTTTACATTTCTTTGATTCGATTTCGAATTAAAACTATTGTACATGAAGCGCTTTTTCGTATGTTTTGGTGCTTCAAGGTTAATTAATCGCGTTCATGAGCACTCTTCGCGCGGCTCTCGAACAAATCAGTTGTCTCCTCGTTACCGCGCCCGAATTCGCGCTTTGTGAACCGCAAAGGTTCTGGGTAAATCGTCATTCGTTGAAGTCCGCGATGGTGTATCGTTTCGCACGACAAGTGCCTGAGTGCGGTTTGTTCAACCGCCAGGTACGCGAGAACCGCAGGTTCGCTCGGGCCACGTTTTCGCGTGTTCTACGCCGGCCCAGCGTCCCGTTTTGTAAGAGCATTGGCTGAGAAAAATAAAGGAAGTATTTTGCTTTTACTGTGGTGGTATCATTTCATCCTATTCTACCCCTTCAAACACCCTGCATAGGGTTCCGGAAGGCCTCTCCGACCAGGAAGAAGGAAGAGAGAGAGAGAGCGAGACAACCGAAACCTGATCACACTGTTTTCTGGTGAAGAAGGGCTACCGTAGGTTTACCTCGGTCCCATTGTATACACCAACAGTAGATATTGTATTCATATTGATTCAATATGGTATGCTATTGATATCATATTTATATTGTATTCATATTGATATGATGCCGATGCCATTGATATCGAATCGACATCAACTGAATGGACAAATGGCTATCGTTTCGATATCGAATCAATATAACGGCGAAATCGAATTGATATCAAATCAATGAAACCGTTAGGGAGTGTTGCGAGTCGACCTGAATGTCTTCAGTGCTTGCAGTACGTAACTTTCGCGCCGTTGCACTGTTGCTGGTAGATGTTCATGCGCTATCAGAGTACTGATTTCCCCCAAATCTTCTTTTGCGCGGTTTTGAAGCACGAAACGACTCACCGTGTTTGGATTTGGGATAAATTTTATAAACGAAGCGGTTGGAATAGCGGTTGAACAAAGATAATACACGACGCTACGAACGTGTATGTTTACTTTGAACTGAGAATTAGTAACGAGATATACAGGGTGTCCCATTTTAATGTACCAGGGTCGATAACTTTTGACAGTGTCATTTTGGTGGGAAATGTTCCGGACAAAAGTTTTCAGGTTCGGAGGGGGAAAATCAATGGTGATAATGGCGATGACCTTGAAGTCAATTTTCAAGGTCAAATCAAGGTCAAGTTCACTTTTTCAAGTAGCAACCCATATTTTTTATTGCACACTCGTACTCCACGGGAAAAAATACGTAAGTTTTGTGGGAAACATTTTTCTCAAAAGTTTGTTGGTTCCCCGCCAGAGGGCGCTTGGCTGTAACTCCTTCGGCGAGCGGTATCGCGAGACGGAAGCGAAATCGCAAAGACCTTTTGGAAAAAAATTAGTTAGATTTACGAACAACTCCATTGGTGCAAGATTTTGCACATCATTCGCCCTCAAATGCTCTATGAAGGAATTCCATTTAACATTGTGCACTAAGGGCCATTCCCTACCAAGAACTACTGTAGTGAAATTACGTTCTCGCTTACATTTCATTTCATTCCAATCTCATCCCGATTCCGTTTACATCTCGTTTCAATCTCGTTTCGATTTCATTTCAATTTCTTTCCATCTCTTTTAGATTTCGTTTCAGTTTTGTTACAATTTCGATGAATTTTGGCCAAATTTGTCGGCGCCAAATGTTTTGACATCAAATTTTTCGACGCCAAATTTTTCGGCGCCAAATTTTTCGACGTCAAATTTTGTCGACACTAAATTTTTCTGCACCAAAATTTTTCGACGCCAAATTTTTCGGCGCCAAAATTTTCGGCGCCAAATTTGTCGACGTTAAATTTTTCGGCGCTAATTTTTTCAACACTAAAATTTTCGGCGCCAAATTTTACGGCGCTAAATTTTCGGTGCCAAATTTGTCAACGTTAAATTTGGCGTTAAATTTCATAAAATATAACAATAATTTATGAAATATTTTCATTGCATTCGTCGTTCAGCTATAACGTATAAAAAACCACTAATTTTATTTATTTTAAATAATATAATTAAAAGATTGATTTTTCCATTGGTTTATTTATTCTTATTTATTAGAACCAAATTATTTAAATTTTTCTTCTCGGTATTATATTTTAAATGTATCAGTAAATGTAACAATATTATATCTATTTACTATGTCTGCAGTACTGATTTCAATAC
>JABFPV010000063.1:0-13325 GCA_022817185.1 Oxyscelio sp. ZL-2020 | reverse complement strand
ATTATCTCAAATATCGGGGTCCTAAACAAAGTCGATGAAAACCACTGTCGAAAGTCGTTGGTTCCACCCTCCTATATATGCAGAAGAACATTTTTAAGAGTTGCTATAGCATTTCGTCCGGTATCTTGCAGAAAAATCATAACTCTAACAGATCCATTGTCATCTGTGTGGCGACGACGGACATGATGGTGCAATGGCAGAGTCCATGGGAGTCCTCCACTGACGGAAGATGGTCATACGGCCTTAACGCGGACATCGGGAGATGGATGGCCAGAAACTATGGCAAGGTAGATTATTACCTGACCTAACTTTTGAGTTTGTTTTGTGGCATATAAAAAACGCTGCAATATCCGACAGCGAGATATGTCCAAATTGCGGCTCAATAAGTACACATATTTAGTGTTGACATGCTTTCATTATGAGCCTGTTATGGTCATTTATTGTTACAAAATCAGAGAATTAAAAGTTCAATTATCATCATCGATTTTTCGGCCTTGTATGTTTTGTTCTAAACTTTCATCACAACACACAAAGCTTGTTTATTATCATTACTTTAACATTTCATGCGAATGGAAAATTTTATTTTTTGAGTTTTATTACATTAATTCGTATCACTAGTCTTAACGATATCAAAATGCCTCAGCATTCTGAATTTACGTGCGGGCAAATTATTGCCTTAATGGAACAATCTGTCGTGTCGAGAACAGAAGATCAACATTGCAAGAATTACAAGAGTGACTAATTTAAATTTGGAGCGATATTCCACAAAAAGATACACGACCTTGCTTCAACATGCAAAACAGGTTGCAAGAGGTGTTAAAGAAAATGCATAGGAAACATGCGCTATTAACTATTATACACATAGAAAAATTCAAATACTTTTTACACTTCTATGTAAAAAGTGCAGAAAATCAAGTAGACTGCACATAATTGACGATAACAAAAAATGTATTTTTAATCTATTATGTACCTTAAACATTTATTATATCAAAGTGACTACCATTCACTCTGAGCATTATAAATGCGTGCAATCCGGTCAATCAGTTTTTGCAGTCTATTTTCAGTGATGTTCTGCCAAGTATTGTGTAACTCAGTCCATAGATCACTATGACTGAAAATATTTGTCTGTCTTATGACTATCCAATTCCTCCCACAGCAGCTCAATGGGATTGAAGTCAGGCTGTTGAGATGGCCAAATTTTTTTTTTTTGAAAGCACCTGAATTTTGTTTATTCTGAAAGTGTTGTTTGCGCAATTTTGAAGTGTATTTCTTGTCATTATCTTACTAAAAACAAATACTTTTACGACAAGGTTGGTTCTTGATGGTATCGCATGCCATTTTAGGATTTTGTGATAATATTTGACATCGATTATTCCCTCAGTGTTTATCAAATCACCGCTACCATTACTACCAAACAGTCCCTTTCCAAAATTAAGCCACCTCCGAATTTAACAGTCAGTATATATGATAACGGAATGACATTTTTCACCTACGCGACGTCGAACATACTGCCGGCGATATGATCCGAACATCTGAAATTTGGGTTCATCTGTAAACAGCACTTTCTTCCAATCATCAGTGGTTCAATTCTTACGTGTCTTTGCTCACGTAATTCTTTTTAAAATGTTTGATATTCATAGGACCTGTATAGCCATTCAACCCATTAAATTAAATTTCTGAACTTACTTGTCATACATCGACTCCCTAAGCTTGTTGGGAAAAGCAAATTATCCTCACTATCAGTGGTTTTTCTATAGCGTCTAGAGCAAGGTTTTGAGTCATTGAGGCCTGTGGAACTTTTCTTACTCCATGAACTCCACCAAACATTTCTTAAATTTACGCTATTTTCCACAACGAATAGTTTTGAACGTGTAAAATGCACATTTAAGCAAGAGGTTCTACACTCATTCTGTTTTGCATGAAATTATAATCGTTCATCACTGCTACACTGAGAAAAATGTTTGACAGCTTTTTGCCTAGCTGTGATAATACTGCTACAATAACTACAATTTTATCTACAGTAAAAATATTTTAGCTAGTACAACCATAATTGTAGTTGTAGAAGCGGAAAATCATACCTGGGCCGATTTTTAACTATAGAAAGTAGTTGGAGAGTTAACAAATTTTTCTCTGTGTCTTATAAATGAATATCAACTAAATCCATATTGAATATTAATGATTTATATATTTTTTATTTGTTCATAAAAACGAAAATTTATGTTATGGATTGCGGGTGTTTGAGAAGATTTAAGTGTTATCTAGAATTGTTATAAACAATCGGATTTGGAGGTGTTGATGTTTGTAAAATTTTGAATGTGTAAACTTAATCAATACAGAGCAACAATTCAAATTGTTGTTAATAAATTATTTTAATATTTATTTGCAAATTTCTTGTAATTTAACAACTAGGCCTTCGGATCGTACTACACTTAGTCTGGTCGCACTAAGTTAACAAATAACGAAGTTATACATTTTCCAATGTTCAATTTAGCGAAATTGATAATTTTTTCTTTACCCAATTTTACAACTAGTATTTCTCGACTAGATGTAAGAAGTCCCATCTTAATTAGTTAATAAATAACGAAGTTATGCATTTTGCAATTAGCAATTATTGAAATTTTTAAAATGTTGTTAGCTGTAATTTTACAACTAACCCAAAAGAATGCAATCCAAGAAAAATGGTTTAAAAATATTAATAAACAAATAGTAAAACTTATTTGTTAGTTTTACTAACAAATAAATACTTTTTTGTTAAATTACAAGAAATTTGCAAATAAATCTTAAAATAATTTATTAACAACAATTTGAATTGTTGTTCCGTATTGTTTAAGTTTACACATTGTTGTTACAGTTTGTTTAAGTTTTATCATAATACTATAAAATGTTTTTGGTTATTAGGGAAGTAATCATTTTTCTTTATATTATTTTAATAATCGATGCAGAAATGAAATTAAAAATATATAACTTTTGGCTTAGTGCATTATAAAATTTGAAATCAACTTTGTACCAAAAAAGCTGCAAAATTAATATTTATTTATAAACGATTAAACTCCACCTGATTTTCACCCTTACAACGCTACCCTGGCGTTCCAAATTACACCAAAATTATACCACGTTTAATGGTGTAAAACTGACACAAAACACACCATTTCTATTCCGAAGTATTGGTTACACCAATAATTACACCGCCTTTAAGCCAAGAAAACAACAAAACTACACCATTTTTACCTTGTGATATTTTTACACCAATAATTATACCAATTGTGCACCAAGAAAAACAAAAATTACGCCATTTCGGCAAAGAGATATTGCTTGGTTACCTCAATAATACCACCAATTTTGCACCAATAAAACACCAACATTACATCATTTCTACACCGAAATATTAGTTGATTATATCATTAATTATACCGATTTTTCACCCAAAAAATACACAAATTACACCATTTCTACTCCGACATATTAGTTACACCAATAATTGCACCAGTGTTTCACCAAAAAACACCAAAATTTCACCATTTCTACACCGAAATATCAGTAGATTATACCAATAATTACACCAATTTTACACCAAAATTACACCATTTAAATGGTGTTCCAAAGTGCGCTAAAATTACATCACATTAATCGGTGTAAAATTAAGTACACCATTTGTACTCCGAACAATTCGTGTACTCAAAGATGATTACACCAAAAAATACCAAAAAGACATAATTTCTGCACTGAAATATTGGTTGGTTACTTCAATAATTACACCGATTTTGCACCAATAAAATACCAAAATTACACCATTTCTCATCCCAGATATCGGTTACACTAGTAATTATATCGACTTTTCACCAAACGATGCCAAAATTTCATCATTTCTGCACTGATTTAGCACCAAAAAGCAATAAAATTACACCATTTCTTGGTGTAAATGAGGTGTAATTATTGGTGTAACCAATACTTCGGAATAGAAATGGTGTAATTTGTGTAAGTTTTACACCTTTAAACGTGGATTAATTTTGATATGCTAGACCAAAGATTAACAGAAATAGATTAACAATTAACGTTTTTTCAGTCAATGTATAATTTTATGATTAAAAATTTAACATTCTACATTGTTTTTATAACAACAATGTTGTAATAATAGTACCTTGTTTTTGTCCGAAAACAACATTTTTTCTTCTACTACAAATATATGTAATATTTTTTGTCAGTTGAAAAGCTTCTGAATATGTTTATAAATTCATGTGTCATATTGATTCTTCAGTCGGATTAAAAAAAATTCACTGAATCATCACGTTATAAAAATGTAATGTTTTAAATGATTGTATTTTTTACACTAATCGCGTTATGATTGAGAAAGATGAAACATATTTGAGAAACCATCTACGTTTGTTTATGAGCGATTACAGTTTTTTAAGTCGCAAAAATATTTGATATATTTATAACAATTGAAACAAATTTTACACACAAAAAATGCAATTTACAAAATGAAATATTAACACATGGTTGTATTTTGTAATGATTCAAAAATAAAATATTAATAGGCGAGTTGAGACTTGCACTGAAATATAACTACCTTACCTCATTCATGTTTTATTATTTGAAAATAACAATGATAGTTCAGTTTAAATATTACTTTAGTTTTAAATGTATTTCCTTTAACCTTTAGTGTAAATATTTTTAAAATTAATGAAATGTTAATTAATGTTTTCCTTTATAATTTTAATTGATACTAAAAGATGTTAATATTAAATACAATGTTTTTGTAAAAAAAAGTGTACATATTTTTATATTAAACCTGCTGAAATAGTAGTATAAAAGTAAATAAGTTTACACAAAATAAATAAATATATAAAAATGTATATAATTGATTTTCACAAAAAATTTATTGTGATATTTTTTATCTTTAAAGTTAGTTTTAATCAAAAATGTTGTATTTGTAATCATAAAACGTATTTTGAATAATCCAAGGTCATTTTTTTATTATGATGAAACAAAAAATTTGAAAAATTGAAACATGCAAAATTTAAAAAATCAATAAAAGCCCCACAAACTACAACTTTACTGTTTATATTTAAATACAAAAACTACTAATTTTATCAACATTGGCTTTATCTTTTTTTTATTAACTTTCTTTGCTAATAAAAATAACAAAACCGTAAGCGGAAGTTCTAGTGTTTTCAAATTAATACAATTTTCAGTACCATTTTAAAATGAGTTACTATTATTTAAGATATATTGTATGATTGGAAAAATTATTTGTATGACTCAAACTAATTTTAAATGTCAAAAAAATTCTTTTGTAAAAGCCCCTATTATGTTTTAAAATATTTCAATTCAAAATTTTGAACCTTCAATTGGTATAATTATGATGGAAACAATTTCAGTGCAAAGAGGATGCCAAGTTACAGTAGTGTTTCATTTGCTTTTGAAATTGGTGTAATTTTGGTGCAAAATATATTGGTGCGAAAACGATGCAAATAGGGTGCTAAATTATGTCCTTAAACTGGTGCCATTGTGGTATATATTTGGTGTAAAATATTTTGGTGCTACAGTGGTGTTTCATTCGTTCTTTAAATTTATGTTATATTATTGAAAAATGAATTGGAACGAACACAATGATCATTATATTTATAAGGGTAATATAATAAAAACACAATTACGAAAAATATATTTATTAATATATGTTAATTGTATGTACAAGAATATTACACAACTGAACAATTATATACATGTAAATTTTTAATCTTTTCTCGCAAGTTATTTACAGCTAATACAATGCAAATATAATACAAAATAATAAATAATCTTAATATAAATATAATACAAAATAATACAATTTAATAATTTACATTGGTCTGGAGACTTTCTTTTCTTCTGTTTAAAGTCTGTGATTACGAAACATTGATTGTAATGTAATTATTATGACAAATAAATAAACCTTTGCAAACTAAATATCATTTGCAACTAACAAATATTTATCTTCGTCACTAATAAAATGTATTATGTTCGAAATACAAATATCTGGCAATGAAATGTTATTATTTATAATAGAAGTTACTTTTTTATGAACTTTATTTAAAATTTCTGCTCTACACGCTGCCTGTTGTAAACGTGCTTTTATCATTGTTGCATAAATTGGAAATTCATTTGCATAAAAATTCTTATTTATCTCCATGCTAAGGTTTCCACTTTGAAAATACAATGATACAGAATTTAAACTTTTTGTTAAAATATCATAATATGATTGTATATATTTAGAATTGATATTTTCTTTTTTCATGTTCTCGACTTCCTCAACACACTGTCTCTGAAAAATATCATCTTCAATACCATATAAAGCAGTTGAATTGTTGAACATTTTTAATGACTTTAGTTTTATAACATGTTTGGTTAGCAATGAATCGATTTCACTTGAATACGAAACTTCCATCATCCTAAATATATCGTTAATGTTAACATCTACTGTATGTAAAAGTAGATACTCAACAACATGATCCATTCTATTGGATGAAACAGCGTTCTGCAGAGGTGTATCAGAAAGATTATTCACAGTATTTATATCTGCTCCAAAGCTTATTAGTAGTTTCATGTATCCTAAATTCCCTGTTACACTAGCATAGTGGAAGGGTGTATTCCCCTTGTCGTCTCTTGCATTAACATTCGCATTATTGCTGATCAAAAGCCTAATTATTTTGAAACATTCGGTACTAGATCCGTCCGAGTTAATAAAAATTGCATGCAAAGGAGTTCTTTTGTTTCTGTTTGCAAGATTTACGTCTGCACCAAAACTTAATAGTTCTTTTATACATTCTATTTTATATCCTTCACAAGCATAGTACAATGGCGTATTATAATTCTCATCTCTTGCATTAACATTAGCATTTTTGCTAATCAGAAGTTTAACTATTTTCATAAAATTATTATCGGATTTACTCGAGTTATTTATAACTATATGTAAAGGCGTTTCTTGTTTACAATTTTGAACATTTACTTCTGCACCAGAACTTAATAATAGTTGTATATACTCTAAATTTGGTGTTTTGCATGCATAGTGTAAGGGTGAATTCTCCATGTAATCTCTTGCATTAACATTAGCATTTTTGTTAATCATAAGATTAATCATTTGGAAACAATCTTTATGAGTTAGATTAACTAAAACTTTATGTAAATAGGTTTCATTGTATTCATTTGTATCATTTATGTCTGCACCAGAATTTATTAGTAATTTTATATACTCGTCAATCTGTGTTTCAAAAGCATAGTACAAGGGTGTATTCCCCATTTCATCTCTTACATTAACATTGGCATTACTGTTAATAAGGAGTTGAATTATTTCGTAATAATCAGTATCGAAGAAGTGCATTTTAAATAACATTACATGCAAAGGGGTTTTTTTGTGACTATTTGTAATATTTACATCTGCGCCAGAACTTATTAGTAGTCTTATATACTCAAAATTAGTAATTTCACAAGCGTACAGCAAAGGTGTATTCCCATTGTCATCTCTTGCATTAACATTAGCAGCATTCTTAATTAGAAGTTGAATAATTTCTAATGAATCAGTGCCAAATGTTTTCGTTTGAATTAGTGCTTTGTGTAACGGTGTTTGTTTAGAACTATTTATCACATTTATGTCTGCACCATGATTTAATAGTAATTTTACATACTCTACATTTTCTGTTTCGCATGCGTAGTGTAAAGGCGTGTTCTTCTCCTCATCTCTTGCATTGACATTCGCTTTTTTATGAATCAGAAGTTGAAACATTTCAAAACCATATGTACCAGTTGTTCTCGACGTAAGTAAAACTGTATGTAAAGGGGTTTCTTTTCTCCTATTTGAAACGTTTATTTGTGCACCATAATTTATCAAGAGTTTTATGCACTCTACATTTTCTGCTTCGCAAGCATAGTGCAAGGGTGTTTTCTTCATGTGATCTTGTGCATCAATATTAGCATTATTCTCAATGAGAAATTTAATTATATTGTAACAGTCAGTACTAGATCTTCTTGACGCAATTAAAGCTACATGTAAAGGTGTTTGTTGGCTTTCATTTCTAACATTTACATTTGCATCAAAGTTTATTAATAGTTTTATATACTCTGTACTATTTTTTTCGCAGGCGTAGTGCAAGGGAAATTGTTCATCTGAATCTGGAATATTTACGTTTGCTCCATTTTGAAGCAGTAAATCGCAAATATTTAGTTTGTCTTTTTTTATTGCAGTAATTAAAGCTGTCTCAAGTGACCACTTTCTATTAAGTTGAGAACGACTTTTTAGTCCAGACACAAATGCATGGTTCTCTGTAAGAATTAAATGTTCAAGTAACATCGATTGCGTTTCTTGATCATTAAATTCATTTACATCCTCACCATTTAACAGTGATTCGGTGCTTATGACATTTGAGTTTTCCTTTGCTTCGAACAAATCGTTTTCGAATAATTGTTTTAACGAAAAGATGGGTTCCATTTTTTATTGAACTGTTATTTTGTTTCCTCAATTGATTTACTTAATTGATTTCCTGAAACAAAGTTAAATTTATTATTTAGATAGTTCTACTTCTCTCTTTAGCGAAATATATATTGGCCATATAATACAAATATTAAACAATACTAATATTAATTAATATTAATATAACAACATATTAGCAACATATTGCTAATATGTTGTCAATATATTGCCAATATATTAGTACCTCAAAAATATATTGATCATATATTATTATAAGCCCGAACAACTACAAATTTCATAATGATTTAAATTTAAATTCATAATGAATTCATTTATGTATCATATGTCATTCAAATAGGAATAAAATGTGATTCAGAATTTCCCCCTTATTTATTTCAGAAAGTTTCACAAATTGTGAGCTCAACTTTAATTAATTAATGAAAAATTATGAAGTCAATATAATATCATTATGAAGTTATCGTGAACCTCGATACAAATATCCTTAAAAAATTACCCATCATCAAGAATCGCAATTCGGCCTCAGTGCGTAGAACGCTAGCGTCTTAACCAATAGGCCATGGCGACATATAAGAAACGATCCTTTATAAAGCTTCACACTCGAACCTTGGCGAGCAGTTGTTTATTATTTGGTATTATATGTTGTTTTAAAGAAAGAATATAATTTAAAAATATTGTATTTCTTTTGTGTTTCGTTAAACTGTAAATTGTTTATTAAAATTCTTCTAAGTTGTAAATACATTTTATTTAAAAATTAATAGTTATTAATAACGACAACATTTTTATAAATAATTTACAGTTTAACGAAACATTAACGAAATCCAATATTTTTAAATTGTACTCTTTCTTTAAGACAACGTATAAAACAAAATAATAAACAACTGCTCGCTAAGGTTCGAATGTGAACCTTTATAAAGGATCACATAGATAAAGTTTTATGTTTACCAGGCAACGCGACTAAATTTGAGCACAAAAGTGTTACATTTTGACAATTTCATATTAAATATTATAATTTTTGTCCCATATTTTAACATGATACATGTTAAAAATTGTAAATTTACAAACGTGTTGCTATTTTACTATTATTTTTTGCTCAGTGTATGGCCTATTGGTTAAGACGCTAGCGTTCTTAACCGTTAGCGTTCTTAACCGCTAGCGTCTAACCGTATAATATAATAATATTATTATGTAATGTAAAATTATAAAAATAACGTTGTACATTGCAAAATAAAATAATTAATTATTCCATTAAGGTGATTTTTCACTCGTTTGCCAAGTTTGAATTTTCAAATTCGCGCCAAAAGAATACTTTTAAATAACATTTAAAAAACGTAATTACAAAATATCAGTATAAAGGTTCAATTTTCTCATAATGGGAGAACCTTCTCGAATTAAAAAAATTACTTTACGCATCTATGGTAGCGAACAAAAGTGGAACTATCCGATCCTCGAGCCGTAAGCTTTCGCTTACGGCTCTCTGACAAGATAGTTCCACTTACGCCCCGCCTCCCTAGGCGCGTAAAACGTCGTACAGGCCTCGGGCACAGTGGCGCCCTCGGCAGTAATATACTATTTTTAAGTGAATTGTGGACGAGAAAGTTGAACTCGATTTTTACCACCTCATAAATGCGTTCAACTGTTCCGTCTACAATTCATTTAAAAAAATAATTTTTTTAATTTGAAAAGGTTTTCCGATTATGAGAAAAGTGAACCTTTATACTGATATTTTGTTATTACATGTTTTTTAAATGTTATTTAAAAATATTCTTTTGGCGCGAGTCTGAAAATTCAAACTTGGCAAACGAGTGACAAATCACCTTAAATGAAATATTTAATCATTTTTATTATCGAACATTTTATTAATAATATATGTCAATGGTGATTAACATTAATGTTACATGCAATAAAAATATCAGACGTAAAAATATCACATGTAAGAATATCACAAAAGAATATGACATTTTAAAAAACACGTTTATATAATGTATTAAATAATTACGTCTTTATTATAATTTAATTAAATTTGAATTATTACATAATCAGAATAATTACAAACAGAAATAAGTCCCCAGCAGCCGAGAATCAATTAAATACAATTAAATCCAATTATCTAAAATTCAAATGATTTTTCTCAAATTGGTAATGTGTCCATTTTACAATTTGACAGAAAATATTTTGTTTGGATTTAATTGTATTAAATTGTAGCGTAAAATAGTAAAATTGGCATAAAGTGTAAATCTACTGTTAAATTACATTCAATTGCATGTAATTGGAAATTTACAATTTAATACAATATAAACAGTAAAAATCAATTTGAAACACATTGGTTACGATTACAAAAACGCACAAATACAATTATATCCAATTTCCTTTTGTATAATTGAGTGGCCGGATCTTAAAACCGCCTGAGCGCTTAATATTTGCTTAATAAATATTTGTTTTATTTATGTGAAGAAAAATAAAACAAATGAAAATGAAAAAAACAAAACTAAATAAAAGTTTATTATTAATAATATTTATTATTAATGTATGATTTAAATTAATCAAGCATCAATAATTATAATAAGACTTGTTAAAATATTTCAACTTTTTATTCTTCGACGTATCCGTTACTACATGTTTCAGAGACAGGTTTCCGCGGAGCCTCTCTGGACAAGTGGCAACGCGCACGAACTATGAAGTCGAGCGACTCGAGTTCGATTCTTGCACATGTACTCGGTTGAAAATATAAAGTTTTTTTTTATTCTCGGGAAAATTCCCGAGAATTCCAGAGTCATCGGTGCAACTTATAAATTTATCTAGGAATTCTTCATTTTTTACACCATATTTGAAATCTATATATATAGATTTCAAATATGGTGATTAAATGTAACACTGTTGTTGAGACTAATTACTATCTACTATCTGTTTGTTTTCCATTTCTCCTTGTTCTTTATAACTTAAAATTATGTTAGTATTAATTTGTATGCAATTTATTATTGTTTTGAATAAATAATTTATTTTTCATCAATAAATAAAAACATGAAATTTACATATTTGTAATTATGCAAAATGTTATTAATAAAGTAATAACGTTAAGTATTGCTGTATATAATAATTATATTACATTATGCCATTGTGTCATTATGTAATTAAATAATTTTTTGTTAAATTATCCATTTAGCGTTTACGCGATTCACCTACAATACATGAAAATATAAAAACAAACGCTCAGATTCGTAATTGAGAAAGACGGTGATAGATAGAGTGAGACGGAGCAATCGACCAATCCAAACACGGATAGGCGCTGTCTATGCGTGCAAAAATGTCACACACATCTTTAATCGGTATCACAGAAAAGTGAGACATTCATGCACATGAGACAGATGTGCTGCTTTTTTTTGAAAACTTCCCTACATTTAATGTGACAGCTCCTGGCGTAATTAGAGGTGATGAGATTTAAATGTCAATAACACTGATTCAATTAACAAAATTTATTTACTCAAGTTTACAAAAAAAACGAAAGCAAAACTTGTTTTATATTATAAAGAAAGACCGTAGGTAATTCATTGAATATTGTGTGTTCTATCACTTCTGACATCTTCAAAAATATTGTTTTATGAAAACTGCGTTTATTGTTTCAAGATTGGTTTTCATTGATATAATCCACTATATTTACATACTTTCAACTAATCAGTTATTCCAGGGTCATAAAATAACATCACTGTTTTCTTTCACTTTCTACTGAATTTAAAATATTCCCAGTAATTAAAAATCATGTTTTTGAACAAATATAGGTTAATTTGTAGATACTTTAAGCTGTTTCAATAATGCTACCCAGACAGAACACAACTTATATTAAACATATATTATCCGTATATTAGATGTTGTGTTTTATCAGGGTAGCTTTGGAAACTTCATTTAAGGTAACAGACCCAATTACTACACACATAGGACCTATTTCTACTCACTTTCCTATTCCATTTTTAATTATGTAACTTAATATTTAAGGCTTAATTAAATCAATATCGAAATATTAATACAGTTTCAAAACAATGGGCATACATTTTTAAATTAAATAAAATATTTATTGCTCATATAAATTACAAATTGAGTAGTAATTGGGTCTTTTACCTTAATCTATTAAAATATAAACAAAAAATATGCTACAGTCAACCTAATAAGAGTGTGTACAGACAGTTCCAGAAGAGTGTAGGTCTAATTATTTGAGAAAACACACAAACTGGTTAACAATAAATTTATATATAGTGTTATATTTATTAAACTGAAATGCTTTCACTTGTAAACTGTTTAATTTTCGTTCTTGTAGATTATAACTTGGCAGCGACGAGATTTTTAGCTATAACTTTAGGAAGAGACCTCCAAGTATCCCGTTCCCGAAGATCGAGCAATTTTAAATTAAGAACCTTCTTCCCCCAGAGTTTCATATTCGTCATTAACCATACGTTGTTGATCAAATTGACATCAGGTGACTGAGAAGGCTAATCCATCGTGATAGTGCCATTTTCACTATGCACACGCAAGACTTCGGTGATTTCGGTCGTTATTTCACTATTATTTACCATCTTTGGGTATTTCATATATCTTAATTATTTTTTGAGCATTTAATTTTTCCATGAATAGGTATACAACACCAAGTCCCTTTAAATGGAAACATCCCCAAACGTGGACCTTAATAGTGCGTTGTTCGTTGAACAACGCACTATTAAGGTCTTGATTCGTCTGAACCACGTATACCCAAAGAAGTAATTCATCTGTAAAGATGACATTTGAGAAATCTCGACAATTTTTACTTTTGTCTAAATTAGCCGCTTTTCTACATGATTTTCGCCCAACACGGATTTTGAATTTGTAGATCAGTATC